>JH720027.1:309211-351199 GCA_000231845.2 Tetrahymena malaccensis 436 | reverse complement strand
CAGTAACTGTTTGCAATTATTTAATTATCTTAAATGTTAATATTTTAGAATTAAGAGTTTTAAACAAAATCTTTAGAAGTTAATTTACTATCTTACTACTCAATAAAGTAATAATTTTATACTATACTTTTAGATATTTAAAATATATCAATGACAAAAGTATTTGATGTAAATAGAGGCTTCATCTAATTTGATGTTTACGAAATGTTGCTTTGAAAAATAGTAATGTTGCTTATTTTTAAGGTGTTTAAATAGTTATTATTGAGTACCTAAGATCCTTCCAAAATTTACATCTATGAGAATCTAATATCTTACAATTAAATATCTATCTTTTATTTTGATAGGTTATTTGGCTCTAAGTTTAAAAGTAAAGAGTTGTGATCCAATTTACCTGAATTAAATTATATGTTTGTCAGCAAGATTGTGATATTTTGAGTATTTAGTGTAAATATTTTAGAACCATCAAAAAGAACCTATAATTTGTTAATTAATTTATTATTTATTTTTTAAAATTAAAAAAGTAAATTTTAATGAATCAAACAAATTAAAACTTTAAATTGATTTATAAACAAAAAAAAATTAAAATTTACATTTTAAAATAGAATTGAGTCCATTATAAAGTTAATTTGAGAGTCTTAAATATTATTTTATATTTTTACTAGCTAATTAGCCTTTAAGATGTTAACATTATAGAATTAAACAGATTAAAATGTAATATTTGTTTATTACAAAGTAGATAGTTGAAGGTTAAAATATTGGATGCTTGAATATGTCTGTTCAAATTAAAGAAATTAGCAATTAAATATCTAAAATGTTTAAAGCAAGTAATTATCAATTATTAAACCGAAATTGCTATTGTTTAATTGTTGCTAGAAATTGATATACTAAATATAAACTTAGTCAAACCCTGATATGTTAAAAGCATTTAATTAACGGAATTAAATAGGTGAAGATGGTTAATTAGTAATTGAAGTTATATTTATACTAATTAATTACAGAGATCTTATTTGTTTTTTAAGTGTAGTAATAAATGTTTGTGGTTTAGCTTCAACACATTAATCACTTAAAAATACCAATTTTACTTCAAGTTGCTTTACTTGCAACTCATTATAATATACAATTGCTTAATTATATTCAATTTCACTCAATATCAGCTAATCAATATTTACTTCGTTTAGCCTATTGTAGTTAACAGGATTTTGTAGAGAGCCATCGCCAAGCTTGTTATTTTAGTCTAAACATTAAGTGTAAATTGTCTTTTACTTTTTGTAAAAGCAGCCTTATTCGGTATTTTAACATAAATAACACTTTCTTCTTGATTTATCGTTAACTATTTAATAATTCTTTAAATGTTGTTAGCCTTATAGATAGTTTTTTTTGCATGTTAAGCATTGAGCGTCATATAAATATAGGGGATTTTAGCTTATGTCTTAATTGTTTATGCATGTCTCACACCTTTATTAATGAAATTGTAAAATTTAGTAATTTAAATGAAACAAATTACATTATAGGACATAGCTAGCAATCGTTACCTGATTAAGTTAGGGTCACCATATCCTAAATATTAGGTATTTTGTTTTGCTTAAAGTAAAGAATTCCTATAAAATAAGAGAATTAATTAACTAATGATTCTAATTTATCATAATCGCATTGAATGCATTAAGGCTTATTATTGATTAATGCACATAGTAAACAATTTTGTCCACATTATATTTATAAGCACAACTTCTATTGTTAATCAAAGTAGTATCCATCTTAGCATTCTGTGCAATATAAATTGTAATTACTTGATGTGTTGTTATAATTTAATCTTTGTTAAACATCATATTTTTACCTCTAATAAATCAAATAAGAAGTAAAATTATAAGTCCTGGTTCCTGATATATAAGTATATAAATATTAATTATATTATATTATTTTAACTTTAAAGTCTAAATTTACCTTCATAACACTTAGAGCATCCTAAAGGACATTTTATACATCCATTTATTGTAGGAATACTATATTTATCAGCACATCTGGTACATTAATAAATTTAAAAATTATTTTGGTCAAAGTAAGAATAACACTCTGAGCATCCATAAACCTATTTTTTAAATTATCTTCAATAAAGAATAAAATTGTTTATTTGAAGATTACATTTTTTTTGCATATCTCGTCCTAGCATTTAGGAGGATAAATAGCTTAGTTTAATACATTTCCGTTGCTACAAAATAAACACTCATTATTATTATTTACAGATATTTAGCAATTTGAACACTTTGATAATTAGGAATTAGATCTACATCCAAAACTACATGATAATTAATTTTTTGAAATGATGTACCCATCAATACACTATTTACAAATATATTTAAATTGAGAACTTGAGTAAGATGATTTAAATTCCCATAATTTCTCTGTAAAATCTATACTTTATGATCCTTAAGTAACTAAAACTGTGCTATATGAACAATACTAAAGATTTTATTGACAAGATACGCCTAAAAATAATTTTAATACTTAATTAATATTTTTATAATTAATAAATTACCATCAAAATTTATAAAGTAACCATCAGTGCACTTATAACACTTTTTTATATAACCTTTTTGCATCACTTCATTTTAGGAAAGCATTCTTGAAACCTTTATATCATAGTTAAGTACCTCTTCATTGTTTTCTATTTTAATGTAAATACGAAATTATATATTGTTTTTTTTTTGAAATGCTATATTAAATTGAAAAAAATGATAAAAATATGAGGTAAAAAATTTTGGTAAAAATAAAATTAAATCAAAATAAATAATTACCATATTAGCAATAATCACAGTTTATGCCGCAAGGTTAACATGATTACAAATCATATGAAACTAAAAATTTAAATTGACATTTTAAGCAGATTAAAATTAAATTGTAAAATGATGATTAACTAGGATCATAATTTATTTATGTTATTAATTAAGCATAGCCAGTTATAAAAGTAGCATATTGGCAATCATCACAATTTTTTGGACATTAAATGCAATCTCCAAAATATAATACAAAACCAATTTAGCATTAAATACAGGATGCAGAGTTAGATGAGCTTTAGACGCATGAAAGACATCCAGTAGGGCCTAATCATAAAATAGTTTTTTAGCAAAATTTAAAATAAAATAAATTACATAAAGTAGTATTGTATTGATTCAAGACTAAAGATTATGAATTCGAAGTGACTAAAAAGTTATTTGATTGCAATGTACTCCCAACAATTTAAGTAGAGTTATCGTAATGGACTAAATAATTTATACATGTTTTATATGGGTTTGCAACATACTAGCTCCTATTTAAAAAGAATATGTATTAAATTTAAAAGAATTAAATGAATTACCATGAGCCATATTCAGAAGAACAATCTAAGCAAGTATATGTTGGAGGGTTTTAAAAATAAGATGAAAAATTGGTGATTTGATATTACTCTGATGTGCATTAGAGACAAATAAGTACATTGGCTGATTTTTGAAATAAAAAATAGCCTTGCTAACACTATGTGCAGTAATTTAATGAAGTACAAGAAAAGCATCTTTATTTTAAAATAACATTAATAGCTAATTTAATAAATTAAAATATTATTATATACCCTGGACTACATTTTTTAGTTGGGTCTAATAGACAATACTGTTAATCGTAGCAATCTTATTTAACATAAGTCAACTACATATCAAAGAATAATAGTTGAGGATTAGGAGAAAGTCCAGACTTTTATGTTAAGCTATAACAAATATCGTTTCCAGGATTTGTATAATATTTAGGGCAAAGCAAGCAATTGCTATTATTTTATGAGATAATTTAACAAAAGCTCTCGTTATTTGTACAATACATATTCCCATTCGAATCTGGAGTATCAATGTTTTTCATTAAACAAGAGCTATTACTTTAATTTTATATAAAGCAAGAATTTCCCACAAGTAATTTTAATAAATCAACAGAAGTTAAACAAGATCCATTATTATTTATCATGCAGTAATTGTTAGGGCAAACAACACAATTATTACTTGATATTGAACTACAAAAACCTATTTTGATTAATAAAATTGTGAAATTTAAAGTGTTTTTTATTTAAAACTTAAAATAAATTTTCTATTTAAAATACCCCCTATTTACATATTTACTAATAAAACTAATAAAATATTTATTTTTTTTTACAAAAAAAAGGAGATAGAGGGATAGAAATAAATGAGTTAATTTATATTTTTAAATATTTTCTCTGACATAACAATAGGGTTAATATAATTTACCTAAATTATTAGTACAATAAGTAACATTTGGTTAGACAAGATCTTAGCAAGTATTATTAATTGATGTAGATAAACACTGATTAAATTTACAAGAAGTGCAACTTCCATTTGTTGCACAGTACCCATCAGGATCTACGCACATACCTTTAGAAGTATCTATGATTATACAGCTTTAAGTATTCTTGTCTAAACAATATAATCCACTTGCACACATTACCTTTTTATATAAAAAAATATTGATCTTATTTTAGCAACAAGAAGCCTAATAAATTTACAGCTATTGTTTACTTTTCTTTGAGACACTTTTAAGTGTCTTTTTGAATACCTTTATAAAATAAAAATAATTATTTCCTTATTTAAATTAAATATCTGAATTAGTTACCAATCAGATTTGGATTTGTAAAATCTAATTTATTGCATGATAATTTACCAGTAGAATCAGTAAGTAAACAATATCTTAATTATTTAAAATTTTAAAAATAGATTAAACACTTAAATAATCAATTTCTTTAATTAAAAAATTTATTTATATTATTATTACCCATTTTAGTAACAATTAGAAGCACCTTAAATTCCAGTTTAATTTTCTGCTAAGCATAAATGGGTTTTAGATTCTTTTCCAGGATATTTATTTTGTAAAGGTATACAAACTCCTTAAGATATGCAATACTCTTTCTAACATTTACTAGGCTATTATATTCCTTGAGGTAAACAAATATGTGTTTTTTCATCTCTCCCTATTTTATTAATATCAGTAGGTGATATCATAGCCTCACATTATGAATTATCTAATGTATTTATACAATATAGACCATCCATACACCCAATACTATTTCCTTTTCAAATTATTTAAAAATAAGTATAAATTTTAAATTATTTATTAAACTCACCTGTATTAAGGTCTTAGCAGTATTAGTTTACATTTTTAGCCTTATAAGTAAGATTAGGATAGTCTGGGTCAAAATCTTATAAGTATTAACACTTTTACTGTCCATTACTTATAAAAAGTAATTTATTTTAATCAATATAAATTATATTTTAATCAAATTATTTACTCAACATTTAAAATACAGTAAGTTATTCCTAAGCAGGTTGATATTTCTTTTTAATTAATTTATTATTTAAATTTTTAAACATTTAATAAAATGCAATTTACATATTGTTGTTAACTGATCCTAAAGTACGCAATAACCTAAAATATCAGTACCTACTATATAATCGCCTTTAGCAAGATTTCCCTCAATCAAGCAGTAATTTTTCATTGTTTTAAAATAAGTATAAATACATGTACCTAATACACATGTTTCTACTAAATCACCTTTTCCATTAATATCTAAATAAGGTAAGCAAAATTAAGTATCTTTCTATCTAGCATATCTTTGTAAATCTTTTGAGAAAACTAAGGATCTACAACAATAGCCATTCTGATAATCGAGACAGAATTATCCTTTCATACATCTATATTTTAAATATATATCAAATTTAATATCAAATTAGTTAATGCACATTACCTAACTGCATTAGGTTTATCTTAAAAAACACAATATCCGTTTGCATCTATGCCAACTCTTTGTAAACTTGCGTCAAATGGAAAGCATCCTTCGAGAGAATTAGGATTAGTAGGATCTATCTTTATCTTGCAGTGATTAAAAGCACATGACTATATTTCTTTTAAAAAAATTACATTAATATTATAATTTGGATATTTAAATTAATAGATACGAGGATAGTATTACGATCTGACAGCACATTAGCCATTTTAAGCTCTGCCCTATAAATTTAAATTAATTTTTTTAATTAGAAATATTAGTTTTAAAATAATATTAAATAATTATTTTTCATTATCTTTACTGATTAATTTGGATTAATATCATTTATATAAAAGCAAGCTTAAACAGTGGGGTCGAAACACACTTAAATATCAAATGAACATTCAGTACTAACTGCTGTTCCTTCTGTCAAGCAATAATAATTAGAGTCTCTTCCAATATTAGTTTGATCATATACTTAGCATTTATTTGTGTTTATGCAAAAACTTTTTTTTAATTTTCAAATAACTTATTTTAAAAGTAAACAAATAAAATACCCAGAGTAACATTAAATAATTTGTGTGGAAGTAGTTTGATTTTATTATAAGCACATATATTTAAATGAATCAACTCCTACATAAAGTTTACTATTTAGTTATCTGATATATCCATTTTAATCCTAACAGTAACCTATCCTCAAATTTACTAAATCTAATTAAAAAAATTTTTAAATTATTATTTTGTTTATCTTAAAATTAAATTAATACTTGCTGGTGAACCTGATAATGTTCTCTAATTTAGCTAGGCACATTACTTGGTTTCAAGTATATATCCAAGATATTAAGTTGATTATGGATATATTGCACAAAATGAATTTGATTAAGATACTAGACAAACATTATAAGGATCGTTAAAGCAAATGTCAACTCCAAAGGAAGATTGCTAAGTATCTGTTAGGCAATACAAATTTTTATCCCTTCCTACATATTAGCTATTAGAAAGCTAAAAGCAAGATTTATTTAAAGTACATCCATTATTAGCCTATTAAAAATTGACAGTAAGCCAGCATTGCTAAGTGGCAGAATCATAGCAAAAAGAATTATTATTTTAAACACAACTAATTTATAAAAGATTTTAATATTTTTTATTATTTAATTTGTAAACTAAAATTTTTTTTTCATTTTAGTTTACTAAATTATTTTATATTTTAAAGAAATAAAGCCTATAAATTCTTAACATTTTTTAAAGAAATGAAACTAAAAATTTTTTTTAATTATACTTATTTTTATAAAAATTGTTTTGATAAATGTAAGCTACCTTATTGCAGGAGATTAATTTAAATCTAAGCAAGCGCCACTTGAGCTAATACCCACTAATCCTTATGACCCATCTAATAGATAACATGCATATTAAGTATTGTCAGAAGATGATTTTATACAGTGATGTTATTCACAAACTCCTATACCTATTTTTATATTTTATAACCTTGTATATTAATTAAATTCTACTTAATTACTTGATGTAAACTGGTATCTTGATAAACAATTTCCTTAAGAATCTATTCCCTAAAATAAAAAATTAGATTTATTAATATTAAATATAATAGAATACTTACAGATGCTTGATCATTATTAATATTCAACCATAAGCAGACATTACCAGATAAACAAATTTAATAACTAGGATAAGCACATTATACAGCACCGCTTTAGTAAGCTTAACCACAATAACCATTGCTTAATTTAGCAAAAGAAATTCCATCAAATCCTAAAGGCTAACAAGTTTACTAATAAATGCAATATCTAAAAGGTTAAAATTATATTAAATAAGAAAATAATTTTCAATAAAAGCTTGATTTACCCTGGTCCACATGTAAAAATAACACAATTTAGCTAAGGACTTCCATCCCTTCCTATGATAGGAAAGTTTATTCTTCGAATCACAGAACTGCTGTCTTGGCAATAATTTGGATTTAAATTGATCAAACCTAAAATTAGAATTATATAATAAAAATCAACCACTAAACAAAAAATACTCTAAGGCGTATAATTAGATGAAGTTCTCTAATCCTGTTATGCACATACTCCATTACCAACTATATATCCAATGTATATTGAAGAAGATGAATATTATATGCATTAAGAACTATCTGCTTTAAGGCAAATCTCACTAGGACTATTAAAACAAAAATTTACTCCATTTGAGGAGCTTTACATATTTTAGAGACATATATATCTATTGTCTCTTCCAATATACAAAGATGAAGATATTTATTAACAATACTAGTTTAAAAAACAAATATCCTAATGATCATCGCTGTTAAAAATGTATATACATTAACCTTGATTTTGATCATAGCATCCAAACCAAACACCACAACTTTATTTTAAAATAAAATGTAATCAGACATATTAATGATTTATATTTAACACAAACAAAGGTAATCTAAATATTATTAATAAATTTCTGATTCTAATATAATTAAATCTAAGAAAAATGAGATTATCGATTGATGTTTCTATTATTCTTTTATCTTACAAAATTTTGATCAGAATACATCATAATGTTCAATCAAACATTTTTTAAAATTAATATTTGGAATATTTTATTAATGTAATTGATTTATTTATTAATATTAAAAAATTCTTATTATTAAATAAATTAATTTTATTTTTAAGAAAAAAAAATATTGAATTTTATTTGCTTTAATAAATTTATTTTAAATAGAAAGACTGTGTTATATTAGTTAATTATTATCTAATTCAAAAAGGGTATCTTAGAAATTAAAAGAATAATTAATGTTATATTCATATTTCTTATATATATATATATATTTGATTACGATTTCAGTAGTCTATTCTAATCTGGTAAATTCTTCTCTATTGTCTTATCTTGCTTTACACATTTTTAATAAAATTAAGTCATGGCCTTACTATGAGATGCCAAGCATGTTAAAATTATTGATTAACTTATTTCTTATTCCTCTATTACGCAATCTCCTTCTTGAGTAAAACCCTTTTATCATATCATAAATTACTCTTAATTTTTGAAAGAATAATGATAATCTACTTACAGATACTTTGGGTGAAATGGAGGCTTCTATACTTAAGCATGTTACTTTATTATTTTTTAGATATCTACAAAAAGAGTTTTTGCATGTCATTTAAAGATCCGTCGTTTATTAATAAAAATATACACATTAATTAGATTTAGTTTTTCCCTTTAATTTGAAAAAAAGAGCTTTCAAAAAAATTGGATTTTTATAAGTAATACAAATTACAAATATTAGAGTACTTTAGTTATAAGGCTAGCAGGATTATTTTTTCTGATTATTTTCAAATAAGCAATAATTTTGATTACACATTACTTTTTAAGAAAAGTAATTATTAGGAAAAACACATAATCCATCAATTGTAACCCCCTATTTTATGAATTCATATTTTTGACATAAGAAATTTTCTTTTCTAAATCAAAAGAAATTTACTGCTGCAAATAATACTAAATTAATGCATGCTCCTGTTAACCGATTAAAACACTAATTACTATTTTTTATAGTGATTTAAAATTTACATGTTTATAAATAAAAATAATTTTTAACTCTCGTTACCTGCTATCGCATAAGCCAACGCCAAAAAGTTTGAATTTTTCTTAGCATAAATAATAATTTGAAGAATCTGCTTGAGCTTTTCCTTATTTAATTGTTCCTCTTAAATCTTAACAATTACCGACTTTAATATAAGATAAGGCTATTTTGATAGTAAAAGAAATAAATAATTAAACAATAAATAATAATATTTCTATTAAAAATCAAACCTTATATTTAAAATCTATTAGAAAAGTTCTCATTTAATTCTAAACAAATATTATTGTCTTCCATAATAGCTTTGTATTTATCTTCATTTAATATTTATACGCATTAATTCTTTTGCTTAGTCATACATACAGTATTTTATTTGCCATAACAGAAATCAACTTGATTGTGTGGTTTTGAATCAGAAATACACATACCTTATTATTTTTCCCTACCAATATAAATTTATCCATCTATTTTTTAGCATTTTTATAACTAAATATCATAGCACTCGTCATTAAAATTGCATAAGTAGGTATAAATAAATCCTATTTGGATAAAGATTATTGTTAATTTCATTTATTTATTGTATTATTTGCAATGTTTTTTTCTACTTTGTATTTTTTTTTTCAAAATTAATTAGAGAGAGATTGTAATTAAATCAAAAGAAGTTTATCTTTTTAGATGACAAACAATCGCTTTTATTATTTGTATAGATAATTAAACTAGATTACAAATATTATTTCGCATTTGATGATAAAAGAAGTGAAAGTCTGTTAATAATAATAATACTATGTTATTTCTTTACTAGACAAAGTTAAATTATTTTTGAGAATCCAATTTTATATTATTCAAAATGTAAAATTTGCTAATCAATATTCCAAAATTTATTTTAGTATGACCATATAAAGAAGGCTTACGAATTGATATTAAAAAATTTTTTACAGACATTTTTTTGTCACAAAGTTATAGAAAGTATGAATTTAAAAATCAAAGTTATTATTGTTTTATATTCAAATATATCTAAAGTTAATTCAATTGAATTGTGAGATATTTAACATACGCAAAAGCTTATTAATTTATTTGTTTTCTGAGTCTAAAAAACTTTTTAATGAAAATCCAAGGACTCACAAAAATTGCTTAAATTATAGAATATTTATTTTAACTTTGAACTAAAATTTATAAAAAATATTTATTTTACAATCTAAATTTTAGCATAATTTTTTCATTACAAGTGTTATTGTTTTAAATTTTATAGATTAAATTCTACAAGCTATTTATTTAAATAATTTCTATTATTTACAAAGATGGTTTCTCAAAATACATATTTATAATTTTGAAGTTATTTGTAGTTAGTTTAAAACCAAAAATATTTCTTTTAAAATAAATATAAAAGTTAAAAAATATAACTATTACAAAAGCTTCTAAAACAAAAAAGCAGAAGTATTAAAAAAAATTACTTTAATAATTCATATTAAATGCAATTCTTGATATCAAATTTTCCTTTGCTGATCAGGTTTTTATTTTGCAAGTAAATAATCTATATAGAATAAAAACAAATATTTGGCTATGCTAAGGTAAGTATTTATTAGCTGATATTTTATAATTGACTGTAATTAAAGCCTTCAGATTTCCATAAAATATGCTTACTGGATTGAATTACAGTTAATATTTAATGATAGGAAATTGACTCTGTATTAATAAGCAGTTAATTAAAATAATATGCGTAGCTAATTTTTAAAATGAGAAATATTATGCTTTATTTACATATTAGAAAAAAAATACCAAAGAAATATTAACAATTTTTTGTTTATCAACATTTTTAATCTGATCTCATGAAAATAATTGTTTTGTTACTCAATCTTAATTAATTTATGAATTATTTAGTTTTAATCATCTCCATTCCATAGAGTTCTAAGAAAGATATTTTTTACCAGAAATATGTAATTGATAATTAAAATTTTTCCTTTTTAATTATTAAATTTACAACATTTATCATAAATATCTTCTTAACTTTATTTGTTACGTATGCATCAAATTTTATAATTCATAATTTAAATAAATTAATTGCAAATATTTTCATAAAATTTTTAATGTTAATAACAATTTTTTCTTATATATAATAACCATTTAATTATTTTTTTCTCTTTTTAAAAAGATCTGTTTGAAATTCTTAAAAAATGTGTATTATTATTAGTATTTAAAATTTAATATGTTAAATAATTGTATCTACTTTATAATCTATGTAGTAATTTTCAATTATCAATTTCTGGATAAAAATTGGAAAAATAATTTTCAACAAAATCAATTTTTTTTAATATATATTTAAAATAATTAACCTTAAGCGATAATTTGAAGTATATGAAACATTTTTTAAAAAAAATCACACCAATTTTTTTAGAAAAAATAAAATGGTTTAATAAAATAGCAATAATTTAAAATAATAGAATTAAAAATTTAATAGATAAATGTTTTATTTTTATAAATTATTTAGGTTTACTCACACATATAAAAACATAAAAATTAAATAATTAGTTACTTTAATAAATTTATAATTTAGAAAAAATAAATAATCATCATTTAATTATTGTATGAAAATTTGGAATAAGAGAATGTTTTTATTTATTTTATTGATAATTTTTATCTATATTTTCATAGACATATTTGTTATGATTCTCATAAAGTTACTTGAACTGAGATGAATTAATTATTGTTCTTAGGCTCTTCCATAGATTTAACACTTTTGCTTAATCAACATATCCAATTTTTTGTAAAAGATATTATAATTTTGGTAGATTTTAGATCTTTTATGATATTGTATTTGCTAAATTGCTAATCTACTCTTTTAGGATGACACAAAGTATATTTTTCAGTAAAAAGTAAATAGAAAAGCAATTTACTATTATTAAGATGTTTAAAGCTGCATTTCTGCTAGATTATTAATATGATTTACTAGCTTCAGACAAATACGAGCACAAACCTATGCTAATCGAACAAAGAGTATAAACTAGTTACTCCATGTGATTTAAAGTTAAATTGCTGTTTGGTTTGACTGTTTTTTATATTTATAAATAAATATTTATTAAATTAAATAAAATGTTTATATATACATTATCCGATTGATATTGAGTAAATCAGCAGTAAAATGCATAATATTGAGGATTTTAAAGAATTCTCTTCATCTAAAAATTAGTTGTTAACAACTACGATTGATGATTTCAGAAATATTTTAACTATTTCCCAAAAATAAAATTATTCTTTGTATTCAAAATAAAATATTCCAAATATTTTTAAATTATTAAGTCTTTTTAAATTATTTTTAATTTTTCTTAATTTAAATAGAAGGAATAGTGGAATTAAAATTGTCCATAGTGCTAATAAAGGGTAAAGAATCTTAATTCTATTCAAATTATATTAATCGTCACAGTTAACAGATGAAAAACTCTTCACAAAATTCATTCCATATAAATCTATACAGCTAGCCTTTATTTTAATAAAATTGAATATTAAAAATAAAATATATTTATTCATTTATCGTAAAATAAAATAAAACCACCAAATTTTATATGACTCTATTTATATTTTATTATAATCGAATTTTTTTTAATTATTTTAAAAATAAAGTGAAATATCTTCAAAATTATAATAAGGAAAAATCATGATAAAGATTTTAAATAAATAATTTACACTTCCCATAATTTATTGAACGACAGATGGTTAATTAGTCATATATATGAAATTGATGCCTGAAAAAATATCAATTAAGATAATTTTTTATTTTAAGATAGCTTTATATGCTATGTAAAGTATCATAAAAAGAAATATATAAGAGATTATTGTTGCTTAGCCTAATAAAACTTTAACAAATACATAATTTAAATCTATGAGTTTATAAAAATCTATAAATGAGCAATCTAGTGAAAACAATGCTTGCTTGTTTGGATCAGAAACAGGGCTTAAAAATGATTAATATTTTTAGAGCTAATTTTTTATGATATCACATACTATCATAAATATTTGCAAATATGAAATTATGAGCTTAATGTAAAAGCTTGTTTGCTAAGCATTTCTTGGAGTATATATTTTCATTTAGTAAAGAATTTTAAATTGTAAAGCCAATATAACTTATTTCAGATAACTATTCACCATGTACACTGTTAAAATTGAATTAAATACTACGGTTAAAACAAAGAGCCATAAGGAGCTATGAGTTTTAGAGCAGCTATTATTATAATAAATTTATTACCTTTAAATAATATTTTTTAATTTTACTTTATGCAGCTTAGCCCACCATCTTAAACATAAGAGTTGTTCCAAAATTTTCCATATACATCACAGTCTGAACACAGTGGACCTAAAAATCCTAAATATTTAAGTTTAAATTAGAATAAAACTTTTCTTTGAATTTTAAAAAGCACTTTTTACCTTAATAACAATACCTGATATCTTAGTCTCTTGTTATTTTTCCCTCACTTTAAAAGATGTCAACATCGCCATTACAAGAATTTACTTGATTATTGCATTCATAGATATCAGAAGTAGTTAGGTTTAATCTCCAATATCCTTTTTAAAGGAAGATCATTCCTCCATCACATACACCATAAGTAGGACACTTCATGCATTTGCTTCCTGGAACGTAATTGAAAAAGGGATTTTCACATCTTTAACAAAAATCGAATTTTTAATTTTAAACATGCTAATATCCTAACTCACAAGATTAAGCAAATTGAACAATTAAGTCAAATCTATTTTAATTTGTATTATATGAAATAATTTCATCAGTATCTTAGTCATAAATAGGAGATTTGATGACTTCTGATATGAAGGTAAGTTATACAGTTAATCCAAATATTCCATTTAATGCTAACTGATTTAACTAAAAGCTACCACTTTTTTAAGTAATTTATGAGCTACTTAGACATGCGTTTTATGTATCATTTAGAATTATTTTTAAACTCATACTTACTGGAAATTCCTCAAAGTACTCATTTTCTTTTGTCATAAATTATATACTAAGTTTATTCTATTAAAAAATAATAAAGTAAATATTTTGAATGAATATATATTACATCAAATTTTCCACTCTAATGTATAAAGGTGTTGTTTTTTAACTAATTTCCATTATAGAGTGCTACCATATGATGAGGATATTAAAAAGTATTTTTGGAAAAAGACTAAGCGATATTATGTACAAAGTTATTTTTAGTGTTCAAATTTTAAACAGCTTATCCACTTTCTGAATAAATTGCACCACCTATTAAAGCAAAATTAAAAAAGAAGTTTGAATTCGTAATTTTGATACTAGTTTTTTAATCTATTCCTTTATAATAAATAGCTCCTCCATTACCCTGGCTAGCTTTATTATAAATAAACCAACAATTAACAAAGTAAATGCTCGTATTATCAATATAAACTGCCCCTGCAGATTTTTATGAATAATTATTTTCAAATCTATTATCAGAAATTTATTAGGGATAGTTTATATCATAAATCCCATACAAGAATCTCAAATTAAACTTATTTACTTAGGAAATATACAAAATTCCTTTATCCTATACTTTATTTTCCTTAAATATATTATTTTGGACATTTAAGTAGTAGCTATTAAGTTAAACCAAGCCGTTATTGCAAACCATACATTCATTATTACTAAATTAAGTATTTGAAATCTGTATATAATTAGAATTTATATTTAGAAAATTGTGAGCTAATTAGCTATATGAATTGCTAAATAAACCGTTATCAATTTTAAGTTGCTCAACATTCAAAAAAGTGATAAGTGAAAACAAATACTTAATATTTAAATATTAGCTTTTTTAATCTATAAAATGTTAAACATCTTATGCTTAAATTAGTGTCTTCATACCGAAGTTCGTTTATAATAATGAACTGTAAAATTATTTTTCCATCATAAATTAATTATTAAAGAGAAATATTTCGAAAAATCCAACTAACTATAATAGTTAAATGTTAACATTATTTGATAAGACGTAATTTTTTATTTGTATAACCAAGGGATTTTAAGAAACAGTAATAGGATTATAATTAAACTAAGAGTTTGTCAATTAAAATATGTTATTTTGTTTTTACTAAAAGTTAAAGTAGAACACTGATCCATTTTGGCTAAAGCAATCAATAAACTAAGAATTGTCTATATTTATCAACTTCTTAAAAATTGAGTTTTATATATATATAGCTCCACCTTAGTAAAGAGCTACATTTTGGATAAATGTTGACTATTGTATTTCTCCTTAAAAGCTACAAAGCTCAGAGTCTATATAAAGAGCACCTCCATTGTTTTAGTTATCAAACGAATTAAAGCTTAAATTGCTTATAAAATCAGTATTTTATATGGTTAAATAACCTGCAACGTCAAATTTAATGTATATTGCTCCTCCTTACTTTGCTCTGCCACCTTAAAAATGAGAATTTGTAATATAAGCATTTTATGTATAAGACTTTATGAATCCTCCAATGACAGTTGTATTTGAAGAATCTACTTGAGAATATTGATTCTTAAACTAAGAGTTATTAATTGCAAAAGTTTTAGTGTTTAAAACTAAACAATTATTTTTTTGCACAGAGTATACACCTAAGAAATTAGAGTTTATTATTTCAATTTTACCTATAAGTGCTTCTAAATAAGCACATGTCGCTATTTTAGTTGAAACTTCCTTTTAAAATAAAAATTTAAATTGTTGTAAATATTTGTTAAAGGCTTTAAATTTAAAAATAATTCATAAAAAATTTTAAATACATTTGCTTTTATTTAATAGAGCAAAGATGAGTCTTAAACAAGTAAATTGGATATAGTTATGGTTTCTTATATCTGTGAGTTAATTTGGATTGGAGCTGTACTGAATTATTGCTAGGTAATATTCGCAATACAATTTATCACTTAAACGTCTTAAATCTAAAATGATTTATTTATATTTTTATCATGAAGCTTTTATTTAATTGTTATAGTTATTAATGATTTTTGGAAGGCTATATTTTAAAATTAAACATTTTTTATTAATAACTGCTCAAACAAGCTATTTATTTATACAATTTAATAGTTATTAATGTCTTTAGTACTTTAACTACATTTTAATCCCTTTATCTTTAAATTGTTAACCTAAAGCACCTTCAATAACTGTATTTAACCATAATTATTTAGCTCAGTGTTTATCACCACTAAATTATCGACATTTGAAAGACTTATAAAATTAGATGCTTGTAAAGTATTTGAAGGGTCAGTGATAATTTAGTTGTTTTTAATATTTATTGAAGAAATAGCAAATTGATCTATATATTAATTTATATCTGCTAAAAATATAAACTAATTACTATTTATAATATTCTAGATATATTGAATATCTTAAAGATGAAATTAATTAGGATAATTATTTTTTGATCTAAGGACATTAATAAACATGTAATATTTTATTGTGTTATTAAAAACAATAAATGATTTTGCCTCAAGACAGTTCAATTCAAATAATGAAGGGTTTTAATTAATAGTCTAGGTTTCTTACAGCAATATATTATTATTTATTTAAATGTTTGATAGTGAAACAATAGCAAATTGATTAAAAGTGAGTATTTTTGAAAAATTTTTAATTTAATTATTTCTTAAAATTATTCCATAAGCACTAAATTAGTTAATAAATTATTGATTAAATATCTAGTAATTAAAGAAAATACTTTAATTATCAAATAAGCAAGAATATATTTGATTGTTTCTCACTAAGACTTATGTATTATTTTAAGATATCTAAAGAAAACTCGAAGCATTAAATATCACCTAGTATATTTAAAAGAAAAATATTTATTTTAAAATAAAATTTTATTTATTAAATTTATGGGGGTTCACATTTTTTTTAGTTGGATTTTTTTGGATTAACATATTGATAGTATTATATTTTTAAAAATTTTATGTGAAAAAGAAACTTAAATATTTACTTGAGATATTTAAACAGAATCTAGCTTAATTTAGACTGAAGGATTGATTAAATTTTAAGTGTATTAAAGCTAAACTACTTAGG
The DNA here is from genome assembly GCA_000231845.2 of Tetrahymena malaccensis 436. NCBI lineage: Eukaryota > Ciliophora > Oligohymenophorea > Hymenostomatida > Tetrahymenidae > Tetrahymena > Tetrahymena malaccensis. Next base: position 333,813 of record JH720027.1, on the reverse strand, counting down.
AGTTATTATAGGTAAGATTGCTAAATGAAACATTCTATAAAATAAGGTTATTTTATAAATTGATTAGAAGGATAACAAGTATATTCTAAGGTTCTAGGTATTTTCTTATAAATTTAATGTTGCTAAAATAAACTTGTTTTAAAATTGATGAAGATATCTAAAATCCTATTTTGAACTGATCAAATTCTACGGAATAAGAATCTATATTCATATTGGAAATCGTTACATTAGTGAAACCTTAAATCACAGATGGAGATACTTAAAGGAAGCGAAATTGTTTATCATTTAATTGTTCATAGGTTATATTTAAGTGAAAGACTTCTAGAGATTTTATTTTTTATTATAAATTAGATTTCAAAATAAGAGCTTTAGTAAGCTTGCATTAATCAAGGTTTTAAGAAAATATTAATTATAGATCTAATTGTTTGAGAGAAATTTCATTCAAAGCAACAAAGGCCAATTCAGGATTTTATTCTCCAAGAATTATATTATCAAAATTAGTTATTTCAGAAATCATATTAAGATTCAAAGGACTATTACGTGTTCCTTCACCAATAGAGTCTACATTTAAACATGTAACATAAATTTAAGTAACTTTTTTGAAGTAGCAAGATTAATCTCCATTTTTGCATAGAGTGCACTAAAATCTTTCTTTGTCAAATCTTACTTGGTAGCCTTAAAAATAACTCTAAAAGGCTGTGAAGCTTGTTGCTTACAGCTATTCTATTGTCTTGCATGAATAGCATTTCGTTTAATAAATAGAATAAGTATTTTAAAACTAATTATTTGATTAGTCACAAGTTTCACACCTAATTATCATTTTAAATAATTATTTAAATATAATTGTTAATATAGATTATAAATTAAATATTCTAATTGTAATAATTTACAAGTAAGGACAAACCTAACATGATTACTAATCAGCAGTAAAAGTACTAATTTGCATTTATTAGCTGATAGAGTTTTTTCCAAAAAAAAAGTTGCCTATGAAAAGCTATATAGATTAAATAGTCTGCAAAATAGCTGTTTAATTACAATCAAGGCAATAGAATTTGTTTATTTAAAAGACACATTGGTTGCATAGTTGACCACAAGGATATTTAATACAAATATTTAGAACTGGATCAAGATAATAGTCATCATAACAAGAGCTACAATACTTCTTTACTCCAAATATACTTACATAATTCAATCTAGTTTAGATATCATAAACAGTTGAGCCATACATAATATCTGCAGTTATATTATATTTTTGATATTAATTGTCATAACCCATTTCATAGCATGAAGAGCATCCTTCCTAACACTAGACACATCCAAGTAATGTTACCATATAATTTGTTTACTGACATTAAACACATTTAAAATATTCAGTTTAAATATTTAATTCATTTAAATAGTATGAATATTGGCATCTCGCACATTAGTTTATCTAATTAATTTAATTATAAGTGTTGAATATTATTGGTTTTAAGTAAGTATTTATTACTGTCTTAAAAATACTTAGAAAATAAGTATAAAAAATAAAACAATTAAAAAATATGATTACTTAATCTTTGCACTAGTATTAATTATTACATCGTTAATAGTTTGAATCTTTATTATTAGTTAAAGCAAGAGCAAATTATTTACATAAACTACATTAACTGCTGCTAGTGTAAAACTTAAGACAGTCAGCATCTTAAATATTTGTATTTCTTTAACATGATTTATAATCTCTTTAAAGTATATAAAAATTATTGCAGGCCTAGCATATTATACTAGTTGAATAACTACTATTAATTAAGTTGTAAATTAGATTGATTTTACTATTGCTTTTTAGAGCATATAAGCTACAATTATTGATATTAGAATCCTAGCAGGATGTTCCTAAATTAATAATGAAATTTATTTAATTCAAATGTTAAATTTAAATACATTTTTATTTAATTAATTACCATCAGTTTAAACAACTTAAGATATTTTTTAGCATTATGTGCATTATTAGATATATTTTTGATTTGTAAATGAAGAAGAATCTAATAGAGCAATTTTTGAATACCCAACATTAAAAGGACCATTTTGATTCGCTTTTTATTTTAAAATATTATATAAAATAGAGAAAATATAAAAATACCATATTGGCAGGACTGACAATTAGAATAACATTTTATACAGCTAGTTAAATTATTAGATATCATGTAATTAGAATCTAAACAAATTTAACAAAATGGATTAAGCAAATTTATATTTATATTCAATCTTTATTAAGGATTCAATTAGAAGTAATAAATTTTAATTCCTTCACTATTCAAATAACCTAATTCACACTACTTACAATTACTGCCACATGCTATGCATTAATTTTATAAGTTTAAATAATAGCCTGCTTTACACTTTAAGCAAACATACTAATATTAAAAACCTTACATTTATTAAAATTAGCAAAATGAACAATTAGCCAAAGAGCCTAAATTTAATATATTTAAGTAAAAAAGTTAATTTATTAAAAAAATATAAAATGCAAAAATAGAATATCATTCAGATTTTTATTGATAATTTATATTCCAAAAATTAAAAAATTTTTTAAAAATGTTTTGGTTTTCATTTATTTAATTAATTAACCTGGGTCTGAATATGGAATTTATTATATATTTTTAGCTAAAAATAGCTTTAAATGTATTAACATTAAATGGCTTACATTAATTGTCAATTGTTAACTAATACTTTGGGTATTAATAGGTACCAATATAGTTAATAGGACTAACTGTATAGCTATTAGCAAAAGAAGGTTAGTTTTGAATCAAAATTAAACTTTTTGTTGGGCTAATAAAAAATTTAACTACAACTTGTTGGCAAACTTTAGTTTATATATCTTTATTATTCCTTTTTAAATAAAATAAATTTAATTAAAATATTTTGATTGATGTAAGTAAAATTACCAAAGTCCATTTGTTTCAAGACTACAATCAAGACACTTTTAGTAAATATTATTCGTGAATGAAGGTATTCTAAAAGAATCTGGATATTAACTTATTAACTAAAAGTCATAGTCACATTTAACACATTGAACACTTTAGTCTTAGCTGGTATAAAGAAAATATCCTTCAATACATTTAGTACAAATATTTATATCTTTGCATGAATAACACCTAATTAAAAATTAAAATATAAATTCAAATAGATGAATATGAATAGATTTTAAATATTTTTACCCTGTAGGACACTTTGATTAACTTATTTGCTTACAAAGGGATCCTTAACATTCGTCCTCTGCTACATAAATTAGATTTAATGAGAATATTGTACTTGTGCTTTGTACCTTGCTGGTATCTCTTTGCTAAATTGATAAGCATCTATTGTCACCAATATTAAAAAAATTGTTAGCACATCTAACACATTAAAAATTTAGGTTTGCTTATTATTAGTTGGCACATATGTTTTAAGTATTAACACAATACTAATTAGATTCGTTACTAAAATTATTAATATCAATGACTTAGCATGGCATATCTGGTCTTATTTGCTAAATGCATTCATTTTAATTCAATTTAAAATCTTGAAATGGAATACATATCCCTTTTCCTTTATCTAGACAATGCTATTAAGGGCAAACGCTACAAATTCCAGAATTTTTATTTGCACAATTGCCTTAAAATAAATTTAATAAAAATCTATAAAATTAATTTTTATAATTAATTTTGTTATAAAAATACCTAATGAATCTTAGCAGTTATCTTGAATAGGCTCACAAGTTGTAGACCTAAGACAATATGAATAATTACATTAAGTACAATTATTTAAATTTGATGAACATTGTCCGTTTAAAGTACATTTGTTGTATGTATTAGGATCTGCATATTAACAAACGTTTCCTTACAAACAAGAAACTCCATCAAAGCACTTTACCTAATAAATGAATGAACATAATATTAATAATTTTATTTAATCTAAAAAATATAAATCAAAAATAGAATTTATCAAAATTTAGATTAAATTTACAGCAACAGGAGTATTAGCTGGTAAACACATATTGTTAGCATCGATTCCTATTTTTATTAGTGAAAAAATTGTAGATAACTTTATTAGAAGAAATAGATAAATTCAGTTTAAAAATTTGAAATTGTAAATAAAATTTAGAGTTTTTACCTAATGCATTTTTATTAATATCATAATCTAGTTATATGCATGAATATTTTTAGTAAGATGGCTAAGAGATGCAGTACCTTTTAAATTAAATTTTTTGTTTGTACTTATTTATTATTATCAATTAAATAATTAGGGCAAGTAGTTTTTTAATAAGTTACCCATCAAAACATTATTGAATAATTTAGCTAGTCTATTAGTTTTCTGATAAACAATTAGAAGTTTTGTATTCTCTGCCAACATTTTGAGAGTCTAAAGGAAAGCACTAATCATCTAATAAACAAAAACCAACTTTACAAAATAATGAATAATAAGTTTTTATTTCTATGCAATTTTAAGAATTTCCATCTCTGCCTACATAAACTGTATTCGTATTACTACTATCAGTTAGGGAAAGACACTTTCCTCCTAAAAGGCAAGTGTAAGGAGCAGCGCAAGCAACTGAATTTGCTTAATTTTTAAATTTTTGAAAATTATTAATTTAAAATCTTAGACTTCAAATAATAAGCATTTACATTAATTTATTGTTTAGCAAGTGTAATCTGCATTTTTGGCTGCTTAGTCTTATAGAGGAGGGTTTGAAGGATCGGCAGGAAAGATATATTATAAAGCTACGCAAGACTATAAATTACTTATTAATATTTTAAAGTTTTATAACCTATATAAATAAAATTAAATCTACTTTTAAGTCTTTATACAAAAATTTGGTCCAAAGCAAAGCAAAATACCTTTATTAATATCATAGTTCATGAAACACTTAAATATCCATACAAAATTAAATTTTCTTACTTGTAACTTGTTAGTTTTCGACTAAGCATTATTCTGATACTGATTACACGCCTATTAAAGGACCATATACACCTTAAGAGTTAATAAGAGTATCACCATAAAAAACACAAAAATCTGAATTTGATGAAGTTGAAATTGTTTAAACGCATAATCCATCTGCACATATTTCTATATTTTAACCATTTTCATTATCTTGAAATAAGCAATTGGTAGTTTTTTTCTCTCTACCTACTCTTCCTGGAAAATTTGGATCAGTAGTTAATTGTACGCATGTAAATTTAGTTTATTCTATGCAGAATTTAATTTTTTTACACCTTATTTTAATAAATATTTTTGAATTCCATATTAAAATAAATTCCAAAAAAGAAAGAAGATGATGATTATATTAATTAAAGCTTTTTTTGATTTTTTGTGACTATTTTTAGATAATTTATGATCTACTCTTAATGATCGAAAAATGAAATAAAATAATTTACTTCACAGCTATACCTTCATCTTTTTATAGGCAAAATCCATCTTTGTCACTTCCAATGTATTTGTCATCAAAAGGAACGCAAGAAAATCCTGAACCATTTTTGATTAAGCAGCTTTAGTCTGAGCACAAATATATTTCTAATTAAATTATAAAGAATATAAATACATTTTTGTTACTTTCAAAATAGAATGAATTACTGTCATATACTTTATTTTACTACACGCAATCACCGTTTGGAAGAATTCCCTAAACAATTAAATAAATATATAAATATTAGTAAAGCTTCTCGTAATTTTACGATTGCATTTATAGAAAAATCTAGTATTTAGGTGCAAAATTTATTCTACTAATCAAAACATATTGAATTAGTTGTAAATGGACTGTCTTTTTAACATTCTTCTGCTATTGTAATATTTAGTTAGGCGCAATTCTAAGTTGTTAGTCTGGTTGGTTGGCTAACTTATAAAGAGGTACATACATTATTATTAAGAATGCAGTGTCTAATAAATATTTTATAAAATATTAGCTTTTGATATGTTAATTTCATAAATCATACCCAGGCAGGCATATTGAAATTCCACTAGTAGAAGTTTAGTCAAGTTGTAGACAATTGTAATTAGCAGCATCAATAGCTACATAATTGCTTTACTTTGTCAAATCTATTACTCTTTAAGAATTAGGATCTAAACAATATGGACTTTTCAGCTCATAAATACTTTGTCCTTTTAATTTAAAATAGTATTAGACCATCGATAATTAATTTCTTTCATATTAAAAAATTAATCTTTGAAAATAAATTATCTAAATAATTAAATAGACTTCATTCATTTAATTAAGTTTTTTATCTAAGTAAGATTAGGCTTAAGATAAAATATTTCAATCTCTTTTCAATCTTAAATTCAAAAGATAAAAATTATTTTTATGAAAATCAATTTTTATTTTCATTATATGCTTAATTACCTGTTGATACTTGGATATTTAACTCTGCACAAATATACTAACTTTATGATTATTTATTATTATTTATTAAACCTAAATATTAGCTGCTTTAATTAGACTATTCTACATTGTAATTCACACATTAATCACTTTGCTATGTTATACAAATTTTAGCGTTAGTCATACACTATACATTATTACCTATTTATTTAGCTTACAAACAATTACCATCATTACTTTTACCTACATAACCAGATTAGCTAAATGATGCACAATATTTATTGTTAATGCACTAATAAGATTATGGAGTTATGCAAGTATTCGAATCTATACACTCATAACTCTAACAATTAGGAGGTGGCGGAGGTGGAGGAGGAGGTGGATTTGTTTAGCAAGTAGCTTAAAATACTATTACTAAAAAGCAAATATAGGTGTTTATTGTATTCATATTTATTAGGGATTTAATTAATGCTCTAAAAGCTTATTTTACTATATTTGTTTGAATATTAAATAAAAAATCATCATTAAAAAAGTTTTATTCTTAAAACAAACATCAATTATTAAAATGAATCTTTACATTAATCAATAGTTTTTCTTTTGAATTTGATTGTTAGTTAAAAAATTTAAGTGCTTAAATAATGAGAAATTTAAGTACTAATTATTTGATACAAATTTATTGTATCCTTGATTAATAAGTTAATTAATTTCTTTACTAAATTTAACTTACATATTAAGAATTCTCCTTATTAGTTTTAAATATTTTGTCTCTCTTTTCTCAAAAATACAGATTTTTTGATGTTTTTATCATACTAAATCTTTAAAATTATCATTTAATATTTTAAACCTTAAAATCTCATCTTATTCAAGTAATTAGTTTCCAAAAATATTCTTTATTTTGAGTAAAGTTAATTTAGATTGATTTTATCACATATTAATTTAATCTAATATAAACAAATATTTATTCTTTTAAAGTCTTGGTAAGTGAGTATATTAATAAAACAAATTACTGTAAATATTTTATTTTTTAATGAAAATAAAAACACAAAAATATATTTTAAAAATGTTTATTAAAAAATAAATGAATAGTGTATTTAACTAAAATATTAAGATATAATTTTAGCAAATAATACAATATTTAATACATAAATACTTATTTAATAAATAATATTTTATATAATGGTATTATTTCATTTAGTTAAATCATAATTATATTTTTAGTTTTACTAGTTTTTATTAATTTTTGAATGAATTATAATTCTATTTTAATAAAAATGCTAGCTTGTTTTTGGATGAAACAAATCTATATTAGAAATTCATAGACGAAATAGTTTTCCCTAACTTTATCCAAACATTTAAGATTTTTTTTTTGTCAACAAAACCTAGCTTGTAAAATAATTAAATTAGTTTTGGATAGCTTTATAGTTTTTTTTCTATCACCTAGTAAGAATTATTCACTTTTTCTTTAATAATTTTTAAAGAAATAATTCTTATTAGTTAAAACAAAGAAAAAGCATTAATTATTAGAAGAAAAATAAAAGCTGGTCCTTTGCTTGACTACTAAAAGACTGTTTAATCTTGTGATATATAAGAACATAATCCAACACTAACAGAACAGCAAGTATAAATTAATTACTCCAAGAAGTTTTAATTTTCATCAAAATTAGGTTTTACTAATTTTTAAAATATTTGAAATTTACTTCAATAAAATAGATTAAAAAATATGTTACAAATTCGTGTAGAGATAGAGTAGAGTAAAAGCATCAAACAAATTATTGAGGCCTTTAATGGATTTTAAGTGTTTAAAAATAAGTTATTTACTATTACTAAGCAGGATTTCAAATAGATTTTAACGAATTCCCAGTAATAGAATTACGCTTTATATTCAAAATAAAATATTCCAAATACTTTTAAGTTAGTAAAGCGATTTAGCATAAATCTTATCCTATAAATTCTGTAAAGAAGAAATAAAGGAATAGCCAACGTCCAAATTGCAAACAAAGGATATAAAATAAAATAACTTTATTATGAATAAGTCTAATCGCATTTCACTGAAGGAAATCCCTTCACATAACTTTCTCCATATTAATCTAAGCAAATAGACTATTTAATAAATTTAAATATAAAATATAAATATTTGATTGAAATTAAACTATAAATTTGTTTTTTCAAATCAATCTTTAAATAAAGAGATAAAATTAATATAAAGAAATTTACACTATCTAGAATTTGTTAGGTTACAGAAGGCTAATTCAACAAGAAAATAAAATTAATTCCAGATATCAATTCAATCAGAAAAACTTATTGTTTAAAGTAAATTTTCATCATTAAGTAAAGTAAGGCAAAACAAAGAATGTAGGCAATAATTATTAATTATCCCAAGATTACTTTGATAAAAATAAAGTTTATACTCTCTCCTTTGTATATATGTACAAATGAACAATCTAAAGAAATGAGCGCATATTTGTATGGATCTGATATTGGATTTAAAACAGTTTAATATTCAAACAAATAGCTTTTTATGATATCACAAACTATCATCAATATCTACAAGTAAGAAACAAGCAGCTTAATGTATTAGTAAAATGATTAATATTTTAATGGCATAAATATCTTCATTATAAATAGAAATCTCATTTATATTTTCACAGTAATTTATTTTAAGTAACTAATCACTACATACAAAATTAAAACCATGTTCAGAATAAAAATTAGAGTAAACACCCAAACAGTGTTAGAAGCTTAAGTGCACCTTTTAATTAATTTATTGATTAAATATAATTTATTATATTTAATTTTAAAACTTACTTTGTACAATTTTAGTTTGCATTTTATACATATGAGTCATTCCAATATACTCCATAGACATCACAATCAGAACACAGAGGCCCAACAAACCCTTTTTTTAATTCAGTGATTAATTAATATAATTTTGATATTTAGTTTTAATACCTGCTTTGCAATATCTAATCTCAGGGTTTCTTGTTATTAATCCCTTGCTTTCATATATATCTATGTCACCAATACAAGAATTAACCTGAGAATTGCACTGATAAGTATCTGTTGAATTTAAATTTTTTCTCCAATAACCCTATTTAAAATAGATCATCCCTCCATCGCAGATAGCACCATAGTCAGGGCATTTGATACAGCTTTATCCAGGATAGGTATTATAATATGGATTGTTACATCTCTAGCAAAAATCATAATTTTATGTTTTGTAATGATAATATCCTAATTCACAGTTGTAAACAAATTAAACTACTAATTCCAAGCTATTGAAGATGGAATTGTATTTACTTATTTCTCCAGTATTTGTGTCATATTCAGGATATTTTATTAATTCCGATGAAAATGTAAGTTTAACAGTCGCTCCAAATATGCCATTTAGAGTAATCATGTTTAATTTAAAGTTACCGTCTTATTAGGTAATTTACTAAACATTTATGTTTGCGTTTATTGTATCGTTTAATTTTATATTCAGAGTTATTTTTTCTGGGAATTCTTTAAAGTATTCATTATCTTCTGTCATAAATTGTAAGCTCAGTTAATCCTATATATATTAAAAAATGAATATCGATCAATATTTTTGAAATAATCATCTTGAAAGATTAATTTAAAAAAATTTAATGCTTTTAATTAATTATTAAGAAAAAATTTTATAATAAAAAATGAATAAAATTTTAAAAATTAATAAAATTACATTTATTCTGCCACTGACATGTGAAATATAGTTATTATTTAGTTATGTTTGATTATTTATAAGTATCAAACGATAAGGGTATTTATACACATTACTAGAAAATTTTTGAGCTAAATTATTCTAAAAGACATTTTGTGTATAAAGATTTTAAACAGCTTGACCACTATATGAGTATATAGCCCCTCCAATTTATGCAACATTAAATTTAAATATACTATATTTGACCTTTAAGTTAGTTATCTTTTCAATTCCATTATAGTAAATTGCTCCACCGTTTCCTTGGATTGCTTTATTATTTGTAAAAGTACAATTTTAAAAAGTAGCACTAGAAGTATCAACATAAACAGCTCCTCCAGATAATTATGAATAATTGTTTTTAAACATGAGATCTATTAGTAAAATATGGTAATTTTAATCTGAGATTATTTGCAAATTCCTAAATTAACTATTTAGATTATTATTTTAAGTTTATTAAAGATAAAGAGCACCTTTGTCTAATATGCTGTTTTGCTCGAATTAACTGTTTAAAATAATGATATAATTAGCCATTAACTGAAGTAATCCTTTGTTACAATTTAAGCATTGGTTATTATTAAACTAAGCTCCATAGATCTAAATAAAAAAAGAGTTCATTTATATGAAATTAGCAGCTTATTAACTAATAATTCTTGTAAATTGGCTGGATTAAATATTAATTTATTCAACACCGACAAATTTAATCAGAGAATCATTATATGTTATATCCTAATATTAATTACTCAAATCAATAAAACTGTAAACATTTTCTATGTAGAAAAAGTTATTCAAGGCAAAATAATTTTATTAGATTTAATTCACTTAAGTTTCATCCATCATAAATTAATTTTATGAAAATGTGATTTCATAGAAACCTCTTAGAAAATATAAATTTTAAAAGCTTTATTGTTTAAGCAATTTTCTAACGAATTTAATGAGTACATTTTAGGAAATATTTATTCGATTATAACTAGTAATGCAATTTTTCAAAAAAAAGATATTTTTTTGATTTTGATTGAAATCAAAATATAAAACTGTACCTTTTTAGCTAAAATTATCAATGAACTAAGTATCAGCAATGTTAAATACCTTTTTATATTGAGAATTTAAAACAAATATAGCTCCTCCTTAATAGAATGCAACATTTTATATAAAACTCACAGTATAGATTTATGCAGAAAAATTGCAAAGTTGAGTATCTATGTAAATAGCACCTCCATTATTTTCATTATCAAATTAATTAAAGCTCATATTATTAACAAAAGAAGAATCCTAAATTTTCAAAAACCCTATGCTGTTAAAAATTAAGTATAAAGCTCCTCCTTGTTTAGCACGTCCACCTTAAAAGTTAGAATCTTTGATATAAAGAGATTAGACAGAACTCATTAGGAAACCTCCCAAGACTGTTGTATTTGAAAAGTCAATACCAGAATCTAAATCGTTTATAAAAATCGAATTATTAACTATTAATTGTTAAGCATTTACAACCAAACAATTATTTTTTTATTTAGAATAGTTATTATAGAATTTTGAATTATTAATCTCTATATTTCCAATTAAAGCCTCCAAGTAGGCACAAGAAGCTATCTTAGATGGAACTTCCTAAATTTTTATATATTAATTTTAGTGACTTTTAAAATAAGTTTATCATAAAATTTAAAAAGTAAAAAAGTGTTATTTAAAATAAGAAATTTTTTTTAATTTACGTTTGCTTTGATTGAATATAGCAATTGTGAGCCTGAAACTAAAAAGTTATATATTAAGATAGTTTCTTAAACTTGAGAAGTTATTTAAATAGGAGCATTACTAAATTAAATTTAAGTTATTTTAGCTATGCAATTTATGATTTAAAAGTCTTGGATAAGTAAGATTTTACTAGCACTTTAAAAAGGATTTGCTGATTAGTACAATATTATACTAATTAATGATTTTTAGAATATGAGGTTCTGAAAATAAATATTTTTTATAACCATCGAATCATATAAGCATTGTATGTCTAAAATCTAGTTGTTATTATTTTTTTACTAACTTTAGATACTTTTAAATCCATTTATTTTCAAGTTATTTGCTTATAAAATTTTGAGAAATTATATTTCACTAGAATTATTAAGTTCAGTATCTTGAATAGCAAGTGCTTTGACGTAAGAGAGGCATATAAAGGAAAGAGTTTATGATATGTTTTAAGGATTAGAAATAATTTAATTATTATAAATTTTAGTAGCAAGAATGAAAAATTAACCAATAATTTGACCACTATCTATGAAAAAGATAAATTCGTTATTAGTTATATTATTCTAATAAAACTAAACACCTACTAGATTAATTTAATTAGATAAAGAGTTTGCTTGCTTAAGAGAGTTAATTATTACATATTAATTTATAGTGTTGTTATAAATACTGATAAAGTTCGCTTTCAGACAATTTAATTAAAATAAAGAAGGACTTTATCCTAAGCTTTAAGTTTTCAAAAATAAAATATTGTTGGATATGAAAATATTTGAAAACGCTACATTTGTGAATTAATTGCCTAAAAAAATTATTGAATAATTTAATATCTGGTTATTTTTAAGATTTAAATTTTAGACACTAAGCTATTGTGTAAATTTTTGACTAATCGTTAGTTATTGAAATAGGATGCTTGATTAATCTAGTTAACAAGATATGATTGAGCAATAATTCATATTCAATACTGTATTGTTTTGAGTCATCTAAATAAAATTTGATGCAATAAAAAATACCTTTTTATAGATAAATTATTTAATTCTAAATATTTTTTTTAATATCTTAAATAATTTAAAAATAATAATTTTATTTTTTTCAAATTAGTTTATCAAAATTGAACTATTTAATTAATCATATAAATTATTTAGCTTAAAAAATAAAACAATTAACTAGAAATTAAAATTTACATTGCTGATGATTACAGATTCTAATTAGATTTGGAGATTAGGATTTATTTATGTTTAAGTATATTATAGTTATATGACTTAGGTATTATTGTAAAGCAAATTATTAAATGTAACATTCTTCAAAATTAAACTATTTTTCAAATCATTTAGTTGTAAAAGCAGAACATTTTAAGGACCTTATACCCCTCTGCTAAATTTAACATTATTTAAAGAAACTTAATTTAAGGGCGTTGAGTATATATTAAAGCCTATTTTGAACTAATCAAAATAACTAGAATAAGAGTCAATATTTATATTAGAAATAGTAACATTTGTGAATCCATAGATTATAGTCGGGCAAGTTTATAGGAAGTAGAATTATTAGTTATCTACCTGTTAATATGATATATTTAAATGAAATATCTCTAAAGATTTTATTTAATTTTATAAGTTCGACTTTATAATTATAGGCTTTTAAGTTTAGCATACTGAGTTTTTGGATGGAAAAATTATCTGTAATTCTAACTCTTTTAAAGCTATTTCGTTTAAACCTACTATTGCTAGATCAAAATTACTTTCGCCAATAATTATTTAATCGAAATTGTTAATTTCTGTGATCATGTTGATATTTAACGGATCATCATAAGTTCCTTTTCCAATATTATTTTTACTATCTAAACAAACTGCATATATAGTTGTGACCTTCTTAAAATAACAAGATTAATCTCCTATTTTGCACAGAGTACACCTAAACCTTTCTTTATCATATCTTATTTCGTAGTCTTAAAAATCAGTTAAAATATTTTTACTAGCTGTGCTCAGTTATGTAATATCTTTGCAGGAAAAACACTATGTTTAGTAAATAGAATAAGTATTATCGAATATGTTGCTAGACTGGTCACACGTTTCACACCTATTCAAAAATTAACCATCAATAAATAGATAGTTTATAATAATTAATTTACAAATAAGGACAAATTTAGCAAGAACCTTAATCTGCAGAAAGCGTACTAATCTAAATATCTTGAGGTAAAAAGTTCTATCCAAAATAGAACTCTCCTAAAAACAAAGAAATTTATGAAAGCTATAGAAGTACAGCTGTTTGATTGCATTATAGACAATAAAATTTATTAATCTAAAATACACAATTAGCACAAAACTAACCACATGGAAGAAGAGTACATATTTTGAGAATAGGATCAAAATAATAACCTTACAAACAGGAGATGCAGAAAGATTATGCCTTTAGGATAGCTTTGTAATTTAATCGCGTGTCAGTATCGTATGTTGTTGATCCATAAATTATGTCTGCTGTTATATTAAACTTCCTCTGCTAATTATCATATCCTATTTCATAGCACTTAGAGCACCCATCAAAGCATTTTACACATCCAAGAAGTGTCGGCATGTAATTATCTTATTAGCATTAAACACAAGTAAATAACAAATCTGTAATACTATTTGAACTCTGTGTCACATTTTAGTAAAAGCATTAACTACATCCAGAAACCTAATAAAGTAAAAATTATTCTTTAACAAAACAAAATTGAAATTAAAAAAAATGAATTATTTTATTAAAAAAATATATAATTTAAAAGAAACTTATATTTTTTAGAATAAATTAAATACAGCTGAAGTGCACTTAATCTTTGAGTCACACACTTTATTTTTCAAATCTAAAGCAAATGTTTAACAAAGCTGGCAAGACTTATTATCAGAATCAAACTTCAAGCAGCTGTTATCTAAGATATTACCATTTTTTGTGCATATCTATTTATCAGGTGAAAGAATATACTTATCTTGGCAATTCACACAAATAAGAGCAGAATCGCTGGTTGAACCATTTTGGTAATAAGCAAAATTGTAAATTAAGTCGATTTAATTTGTTTTTTTGTTAATTAAAGTGTGCAATTAACAATTAAATATTGACTAACCACAATCACTACCTTTTAATTATATTTTAATAATGAAATATGTATTTATTTTATGTAAAAAAAAGCTACCATTAGGCTAAATAGTATTTGAAGGGTTTTTACAAGTCAAGCATTACTTGAAAATTTATAGTGATTTATACTCGCTTTAGCTTAATAACACATTATTTTGAATTCCAATATTATAGAAGTTAAAACCATTTGCTTTTTTTAAAAAATAAATAAGAAAAAACATTGTAAATGATAAAAATATATTACTATATTAGCATGTATTACAGTCGTTTCCACATTGATCACATGATATTAGATCATAAGATATAAAAGAGTT
This sequence comes from Tetrahymena malaccensis 436, assembly GCA_000231845.2. Taxonomy (NCBI): domain Eukaryota; phylum Ciliophora; class Oligohymenophorea; order Hymenostomatida; family Tetrahymenidae; genus Tetrahymena; species Tetrahymena malaccensis. The sequence goes on along the minus strand of JH720027.1, from coordinate 318,623 downwards.
ATTTTTGCATATCTAGCATAATGGGTAAAGCTAAGAAACAGCTAAATTTTATCTTTATCCAGATGGTAATTCATAGTAGTAAATTTTCGCCCCATAAATATCTAATGTACCTAACTCACATTACAAACAGGTGGAGTTACAACTCTGGCATTACTATTGTAAATCTAAATAAAATCCTTAGATACATTTTTAGCATACTTAAGTATATGCACCATTTTTCAGCTAAGTTGTGCAGGATTAACAATTATTTTGAGTGCCTAAATTTTATAAATAAATTATATTTTAATAAATAAAAATATTTTTATTTTTTATTTTAAAATAGAATTATCTTTAAAACCAAAACTTAATTTAAATCTTTTAAATTTTTTGTTTAATTTTGGCAAACCATCCTATTTAATTCTAACCTTAAGACCTAAATCTTAATAAAAATTTTTTGAAATTTAAATTTAAGAACAACCAAGAATAATCAAATTGGTTAAATTTTCTAATAGAATAAATTTATTTTTAACTTAAATGCTTGCAAATATTTAAAAAAAAAATAGTCTTTCTTACATTATTAAGTAGGCACTAAATTATACTATGGGAATTATAATGTATTAGGATTATTCCTATTTTAGATTTAATAACCCATGGTTTAAGGTGGCTAATTTTCAATAAATAATAAGCTGCTAGCTTGGTCTATTTAAAACTTCAAAACAACTTATTCACAAATCTTTGATAAGATTTAATTATTATTCCTTTTTAAAAAAATAAGTTCTTGTTAAATTATTAAGTAAAATATGTTTATTTATTTACCAAAGCCCTTATTCAAGATTACAGTCAAGACATTTTTAACTAACCTGAATGGTTCCTTCAGGAATACGGTAGGTATAAGGATAAGTAGTTACATTATTATATAAATAATTGCATTTGATGCATTAAACACTTTTATCTGAACTCTAAAACAGAAAATAACCCTCAACGCATTTAGTACATTAATTGAAATCCTTACAAGAGTAACACCTTTAATTTAAAATTATTTATTTATTTATTTGCTAAAAATAAAATTAAAATATTTAATATTTATTTTTTACCCAATTGGACATTTTTTCCAGTTATTAGTAAGACAAATCTTACCTGAGCAAGAGTCTTCCACGATGTAAATAAGATTAAGTTAAAAAATTGTATTTATTTGTTGCTAATTGTTTTTATCTCTTTCCTTAAATGTTAAACACCTATCATCACCTACATTTAAAAAGTTCTATGAACACTTTTTGCATTAAAATAAAGGATTTGCTGTGCTTTGGAACACACATTCATTTTATAAACTAGCACATTAAATATTTGTATCCATGCTTTATTAGTTCAAATCAACAATAATGCAAGGTAGATCAGGTCTCACTTGCTTTACACACTAATTTTTTTCTATTTACATGTCTTCAAAAGGAATGCAAATATGTCTAATATTATCTATGCAAAAATTTTGAGGGCAGACATTACATTTTCCTGAAGATATAGAGGCACACAGTCCTAAAATTAATACAATTATAATCAATAAATATAAATTAGTTATGTTAAACTTTTATTGAAAAAAAATGTATTTATGATTAACTATTTTTTAATAATAAAATAACATACATAAATTTACCTTGTGAATCTTAGCAATAGCTTCCTATAGGAGAACAAATTCCTGTTTGAGTTTAATAATTAGTAAGATTTAAACACTGAGAAAAGTTGCAACTGCTACAACTGCTTGAGTTCATTTAGCAAGATCCATCTGCATTAGAACATTTATATAAACCAGAAGGATCTACATTTACACAAACTTGCCCCTACAATGTTATGTTTGTGCAAGACATATCTTTAAAGCACTTTACCTATTAAAATCAATAACAATAAAATTAACAAAATTTAATTAAAGCAAATTGTATATTCTCATTTTTAAAAATTATTTTTTTCAAAAAAAATCTTAAATTCAAATCACCAAAGATTTTATTCACAAAAATTAAAATTTCCTTGTTAAACCAATATTAAGAATAAATACGGTATCTGCTTATAATAAGTAACAAAATTTAATTTAAATCTAAATGTAAATTTATCTAAGATTTTAGAATCAAAAATAGCAAAAAATTTACTGCAACAGGTTAGTTTATTCCCAAACAAAGCCCGTTTTTGTCAACACCTTATTTATTTATTTATTTTTATCAATCAAGTTGTTAACAAAATCAAATGATATTGTTTTACCTACAGCATTTTTGGAAATATCAATATCAAGCTATATGCATTAGTATGTATTTTAATTTTGAGATATACAATATCTGTTTTAATTTTAAAAAAATATTTTATTTTACTAATTTCATTTATATTTTTGTTACCCATCTATGCATTGCTAAATTTTTTTTTTAGTAGTCTGGCCAACTGTTAAGCACTTAGAAGTATAATATTCGCTTCCAATAAATTAAGAGCTCAATTGTACGCATTTATTTTAAGATATGCAATAATCTTATTTGCAATATTGGGCATAATAAGTTTTATCTCCAATGCACATTTAAGTATTTTAATCTCTGCCTACAAAAGTATTATTTTAGTCATTTAAAGATATACATAATCCATTATTGAGGCATAATAGAGGTTCAGCGCAACTAACTGAATTAGCTATAAATAAATTAAGTTTGTGGTTACAAATAAAACAAGCAAGAAAAATAAATAAATTACACTAATTAATCTACTAACAAAATCCATTCGCATCTTTAGATGCCCAATTGTATTGAGTTGGATCAATACTGTCTTATGTAAAGGGATAATTTAATTACTTACAAGCTTGCTAATTACTGATCAAAATCATTAAATAAATTTACTTAAAAAAATAAACTAAAGTTAATTTACTTAGCATTTAAAATGCAATATTAAGGCCCATAGCAAAGCATAATTGCTTTTGATATATAAATAATAATATACATAAAGAAAATATTGAAATTTTAATTAATTTACAGTTTACATATTAATCAGCATGTAAACATCTCTCTGTTATACTTTCTACACCAATAAAAGGCTACAAATCGCTTTGAAAAGTACTACCATATTATATACAGTAATCAGTAAAAGGCGAACCTGGATATTAGGTATACAAACAATACCCATCTGCACATATTTCTATATTTTAACCATCAAAATCACTGTAAGCTAAGCAGTTTGTAGTATTTGTTTCTCTTGCAATTCTAAAATCAGTCAATACAGAAGATAGCTACACGCATGAAATATTAATTTATTCAATACAATATTTTCCATTTCTGCATCTATAATTTATTTTCAAAAAAAAATATTTTATTTTAAATAATAAAACAAAAAATTATTAAATTTATTAGAGGTATTTTTAATAATAATTGTGTAAAATATTTTGAAATTACCTAATAGCTTGCGGTTCATTCATTTAAAGACAATATCCTTAATTGTCTATTCCTATGTAAACATTATCAAAAGGAATGCAAGAAAAGCCTGAGATATTTTTAAGTATACAACTCTGATCTGAACACAAAACGATATCTTTTTTACAATTGAACATTTTAAAATAATTTTGATTATGCTCATAAAAATATTTTTATTACTATCATAAACTTTTTATTATTAAACACAAGTGCCATTAGGTTATATTCCCTATTAATTGTTAAAATAATGAAGTTAATCTAATTATATATCAATACAATAAAAAAGTACAATATTGAACCATGACAAATCTTAAATTTAAGAGCATATTTTATTTTAAGAATCCATACATATTGATTTATTGGTAAAAGGACTATCTTAAAAGCACTCTATTGAAATAGCTACTCCTAGATAACTGCAAAACCCACTTTATAATTTTGAAGGATAACTTGGAGATAATTGAATACAAGCATTACTCAATATACAATATCTAATTATAAAAATTAATTTAAATAATGACCAGAATTAAATTATGATTCTGCTTAATTAATTTATTACCCTTGTTTACATATAGGAGTTGCTGTGGCAGTTTAGTTTACTTTTAAGCAATAATAATTTGCTGTATCAATACCAACATAGTTATTTTATAAAAGAAGGCTATTTATGATCTGAGTAGCAGGGTCTATGCAATAATTTGGTTTGAGTATTACTGCGTTTACTTTAAATAAAATGAGATATTTTACTTTATTAGTAATGGATTGAAATTCAAAACTTATCTTGTTGTTGGTTGGTTATTTTCTATTTAATTAGCTTCAAATTAGTTATAAAACTTTGTGTGGTATTTTATTTAATGATATTTATTGGGTATTATTGATTATTATTAACTCTTTTTTTGAAAATAAGTATACTTTTAAATGTATTATATCTATTATATTTATTTTATTATTTAAAAACTATAATGCTTGGTCAAATTTTATCATTAAAACTATAGAAAATGGCAGTATAATAGGAAGAGTCTAAAATTAAGCATAAAAATAATTACTTGATGCGACTGATTTATTTATCTCTGCACATAAATAGTATCCTTTAGAAAAATCTGAGCTTTTCATTAATCCAACATAAGAGCTAGAATCTGTTTCCTTAGAATAGTCAACACATTGATTCTAGTCGGAGTTCAAGCAAATTTAGACAGAAATAATATTCCAACACTAAGCTTAATTAGCTGAGATCTATTTTTCGTATAAACATGTATATGATTATGAATCTCTTCCAACAAAATTATTTTGAGAGTAATCAATACATTAGCTAGCACTTAGGCATTCATAACTTAATATATCTCGGCATTGATATTATTAGGCTGTAGCGTTATAAAAGCTACATTATCCATTGGAACATTGTTAGTAACTGATCTTGATAAGCAAATAAAATATAGATAAAATTAATTTGCAATATCTCATTTTTCTAGTCACTTTATTCTAATTATCTATAATTTAATTAAAAATTTGATTTACTTACTCAACAATCAATTTCTTAACTAAATCAATAATTTTTTACTTTTCAATCTTACTTTTAAAAACTAGATATTTGATTTTGATTTTCTTTAATTGAATTATCCATAATTTATTCCTTAAGTGTATTCATATGTAAAAGCCATGTTAAAGAACTTAATAAAAATATTAACTAACTATTGATTCTAATCCTCAAAATATATTTTAGTTTATAGTTTCTAAAGGGAAAAAAGAAATGAAAGCTAATGTAAGTTGAAAAATATTTCTGATTCAAGAAATCATGTTATTTTTATTATTTTAAAAATTAAAAACTTAATTTAAAAGTGTTAAAAAAAATGGAGCCAAAAAGGGAGGGTACTTATTTAATATCTTCAAAAAATCCATAAACTAAAAAAAGAAAATAAAATTTTAAAAATATTTTCTAATAAAATTATTAGTTAGCATCTATCATAAAATATTTAACTTGTAAAATTAATAAAATGCTAATCTATTCTTATCTAAAAATTATGATTTCTTTTAAATAATACAAAAGTAATCAAATATTTGATAATAACTTCCTTTCTATATCTTATATTTTATATAGAATTAAAATGCTCGCTTTGTTTTATTTTATTACTTTTTGAATGTACTCTAATTCTTATTCAATAAACTTTATTTCTTTTAAATAAAAACATTTTCATAATTTTTAAATTAAATAACTTTTCCATATTTAATATAATTTTTATTACATTTTATAACAATTTTAGAAGATTTACAACACCTTATGATTAATTTATTTATTAAATTCTAATTTATAAGATTACTCAACGCAACTTATTTTTTTTACAAATTCTACCAAATTCAAAATATTTTATTTAGTTTAATCAAGGATATAAACTATCATATTAATAGTTACATAACTTAAAAAATCATAATTCTCTGTCATACACTGTTAATATCTTAATTCTTAAAATTTTATATAAATCAAATAAATATATATTTAGCATTTTAGATTATATCTCCTATTATTAGGTCAAATTCATAAAATTTGGTTTATACTATTAAAAACTAACTTCCACAGTTGTTTTAAATTTATCATTTAGTGCCAATTTATAGTTTAGAAATACTTTCTAATTATGGGACTAATCATTTTAAAATATTAATTTATTGTTTCATTAAACCTTTTGATGATATGGTAAAATTTTCTGAAATCTTTTAAAGTAAGTACAATTTCATAAGTTATGAATTATTAACTTAATCCATTCTTTGTAAATATTTATAATTTATCAAATAACTAAATATGATAATAAAATTAAAATATAATTTTGAGATAATAATCTAAAAATAGTTTATGTTTTTATTTGCTACTAAATATTCTTACTATTCATAGAATTTTTTGTTTATTTGATATTTAATATCCTACCACATATTTAATTAGATAAAAAATTATATTACCATCATATAGTAATAAAATAATCTATCTATTATTAAAATACAATTACTTATGAAATACATTCATTTCATCTTAAAAATATAAATAAGAAATTTAGATTTAAAAATGTTTTTTAGTAAATGCTCGAAATAAATATTATTTTTAATAATTTTCTTTCTTTTTTTTATAAAAAAGTTGATGTTTAAATTCATAAAAAGATATAAAAAATATAATAAATTTTACAAAAATTATTTATTCTATTATTTTTTAGCAAAATTTTTAATTAAAATTATTATAGAAATTTTTTGTTTTTTACCTTTAGTATATATTTTCTAATTATTAATGCGTTTAATTGTGTAAAAATGCTAATATGCTTGTTAATTAATAATGGCTCTGATTACTTTCTTTATAAATATGAAAAAATAATGCTTTTAGATGAATTAGTTAAATTAGGAAAAATTAACTTCTAAATTAGGTTTAGTATTGTAATAGCTTAATTTTAAAGTATGATATAATTGAAAATACTGTAACTAAAAATACCAAATGCGACTATCGCTTTAATGCAAAAATATAGGCAAAATGAGATATAAATTATAAGTGAAGAGAAATAATAATTAGATTATGTTGTACATTTATCATGATTAATAAATATAAATACAAGTTATGGCTTGTTGTAAAAAATTAGCCTATTTTAGAATTAATTTATCAATAATTAATTTCTTAGAAAGTAAATACTTGACTTAAAAAATACGAGCTCTTTTTATGACAGTAAAACTGATTTTTATTCGAAACAAAGCAGATAATTAATTAAATAAGTAATTATCCTCTAGCATTCAGATCTTGAGTAAGTTGTAACGTATATTTTACAAAAATTTAGTTATTAAAAAAAATTATATGGTCAAATACAGATGTTAGCAAATTAATATAGAATGAAATTAATTGATTAAATTGTTTTTAAATTTGTTAATAAAAGCTATAAATTAATATTTCAAACAAGTTAGAAATTAATAATTGATAAATAAAATTAATCTACTTGCTAATAATATATACTCAGCTTAGACAGATAAATGAATTTTAGTAAATTCTAAATTATGATATTTATTATATTATTCTGTTTAAAAAAACATTTTCTTTCTAAATAAAAATAAGATCTGTTGAATTGCTTAATCAATCATTATTTTCTTAATTCATTTGTATTAAACCCAATAAATATCATAATGGTTAGCGATATTTATATCTTTTATAAAATAATAAATGAATTAAAAAGAGATGATAAAAAACATTAAAATAATTTCAATAACAGCAAATAAAAAAAAACTGTTTATTATTGTTTCATCTTAGAAAATATCTTTTATAGATGATTTATCTTTAAATAAAATTAACCTATGGATACATACATTATCATTAGAAATTTTTCAATACTAACTTAATATAAAATCCACTAAAGAGAGGAATTGAGTTAGAAAATCTTCTAAAATATTGAAATTTCTTGACATTAAGCTAATTAATTATAGCACTTCCAGGTTTTAAATTCTTGTGAAAGTGGAAACACAAGAATTTAATTCCTAGAATTGCTATATTATAAATTAATTTAAAAAATAATAATATTTTAAATATTATTATCAAATATTTATTTTACAATTTTTTAATTAATAAATAGAATTTAAAATATAAAATTGTATTTTTATAATAGATTTTAATTTAATATTATTATATTTTTATTTGTTTTAAAAGAAAATATTATTTATTTTTACAAAAATTAAAATTTCAAAATTGAAGAGTATAGTAGGTGCTGATTTCACACCTGAAGAATCTATTATATCCTATCCAAATTTATTTTTATTAAAAAATAAATAATTAATTAACAATTTTTATAATTAATTAAAATTAGATAAAATTTTTTCTACCTAAACTAAAACAAAATAAATGATTTAATAGAATAAATATTTTAATAAACTAGAAGATGTAAATATTTATTTTATAATTAATTACTCTTTAATTTTATTTTTACCATTAAAAAAGTTTTTAAACTCTTCTCTTTAAACTCATATTCATCTCCATATTAATAATAGGTAAATATAAAATATAAAAATTATTCTTATTTATTTTATTATTACTATCAATTTAAATTTTTTTTCAAGAAATATAACCATAGATTTTATTATTTATTTATTCAAATTTATATTTATTTTTTTTATCTGATTTTTAATATTTAAACCTAGATTAAATTAGTTAATAGTTTATTCTTAATCATATTGTTTATTATATACTTTTCTTTCTAGATAACTAATATTTTCTTTAATATGGCAAAAGCTTCCATTATATTTATTATAAAGGTGTCTCAGACTTATGTTCTGCATTAGCAAACTGCACTAATCTCTAAAATTTGACACTTGATTTAACGTAAAAACAGTTTATTTGTTTTGGATTGTATTAATATAAAAATGAATTAAAACTAAAACAATGATTTTACTTGATTGATTTACTTTTTGATTCTGATTCTGCCTTTTTAATTTAAGTCATTTTTCTTTTTCAACATTTGCTGTTATAAGTTATTTACTAGTTTATTCTTTATTCATATTTTTTATTCATTATTCCTTCTAACTAACTAATATTTTCTTCAATATTTAAAAAGTGAAAATTAAATTGTAGAAAGAGGTGCCTCAAGCTTAGGCTCTGCATTAGCAAACTGCACTAATCTCTCGAATTTGACACTTAATCTCAAGTAAAAACAGCTTATTTGTTTTGGATTGTATTAATATAAAAATGAATTAAAACTAAAACAATGATTTTACTTGATTGACTTACTTTTTGATTCTGATTATGCTTTTTTAATTTAAGTCATTTTTATTTTCAACATTTGCTTATATAAATTATATACTACTTATTCTTTATTCATATTGTTTATTCATTTTTGCTTCTAACTAAATAATATTTTCTTCAATATTTAAAAAGATACAATTATATTTACGGTGAAGGTGCCTCAGACTTATGCTCTGCATTAGCAAACTGCACTAATCTCTAAAATTTGACACTTGATTTAAGGTAAAAATAGCTTATTTGTTTTGGATTGTATTAATATATAAGTGAA
>JH720027.1:273341-307172 GCA_000231845.2 Tetrahymena malaccensis 436 | reverse complement strand
ATTCATTTTTCCTTCTAACTAACAAATATTTTCTTCAATATTTAAAAAGCTACAATTAAATTGGCGCAAATGGTGCCTCAGGCTTAGGCTCTGCATTATCAAACTGCACTAATCTCTCAAATTTGACACTTAATCTGAAGTAAAAACAGCTTATTTATTTTGGATTTTATTAATATAAAAATGAATTAAAATAAAAACAATTTTTATACTTGATTTACATAATTTTTGGTTAATATTATGATTTTTATTTTATATTTTAAAGATAAAAATCATAGAAATAAACAAATACAATTTTATTTATCAAAGTTTGAATTAAAATATTTTGTCTTTTTACTTTTATTTTATTAATTAAAACTTATATCTAATATCTATTTATAGTCTGTATCAAATTAATAAATATCACAAATTAAAGATATTGAGCAAGTACCTTAAAGTTAAAAGATTAGTTGCCAAAGAAATAATTTTCTGATAAAGCTTAAGTGATAAACTTAGATAAATAGAATGGATAAGTTAAAAAAATTTTTTAAATATAAAATAAATTGATTTATTTATATTTATTTTATATATTTGTAAAACCAAAAATTAAACTATGAATATAAATTTATTATTATTTTTATTAATGTAAATTTAGTGAAATGGTAAATTAAAAAAGACTATTAAAAATTTAATATTTATTTTTTACAACATTTAAATAAAAAAATTTAAAAGAAAAGAAAAAGAATTTAAAAAATGTTTTATTTATATTTAAAATTTTTTATGAATAAAAAATATATAAAAGAGTGTTTTAGTTATCAAGACTTAGCTAATTCACTCATAATTTTTGTATTTGTAGTTAAATTTTTTTATTGCATATAAAGCTTCTTCAATGAATTTTAAAAATCTTTATCTCTAAAATCCTTTTTATAATTTATAAATTTCAAGTTAGAAAGTATTTTTCTTAATTTTTCCCATTATAATCGAGATTTCAGACTTTTTTATACACTCTTATCCAAGCAGCATAACTTAACAAATAATTCAAACTTTTAAAATTTGCTCTGCAACTTTTCTATAATATTTATTAGTTGTGGCCTAAAATGGAAATTTAGCTAGAAGAATGTTAAAATTATAATCAGAAATACCAAGCAAACAAGTAAAGCAGAGCATATAAATTGAATCTCTTTCTAATCAAATTTAAATTATATTGAGTTTAAACAAAAGCATATTGCAGTAATGCATTAAACTCTAAAGTCTAAAACATTTAATTTCTTGCTGACATAAGGCTTAACTATTAAAATATTATTGAAATTTTAATTAAAATAATTAATTATTTAAAATAATAAAATAAAAATTTGTTAAATTTTTAAAACTATCTTAAAAAAATGCATTTGTAATAATTACAGTTATAGACTAGTAGAGAGTATGTTAAAGACACTAAGATTGAAATGACTATCTGTAACTGAGTAGGTAGATACGAAAACTACATAATCAAGAAAAGAAACAATTTATAAATTAACCTAACTAAATCCCAAAAGTAGAATTTTAATTTAAAGTCATAGGTAAAGAATCCAAATAAAATCTAATTATTATATGTTTTTATTAAATATCTCTGTTGATAAATTTTAAGCACAAAACATCCTTAAAATATTAGAAAAACTGTAAATAATAGTACTACAACTATCATGTTTTATTAATTAGATTTTAATTCACTACAAGAAACCGATAAATACTCCATCACAAAAAGTTGATTATCAAACATTTAGCAATTTACCTAATTTAAGTAAAAAAATATGATTTTTATTGAAATTTAAATTTTAAACTTACAGATCTAAAAATTTTGGAGAGAATTGCATTGAAAGAAAAGTAGACAAATATACTTATAGAGAGAATTAGATCCTTTAAGTATTTTTTATAGTTGCATTTTGTCTTTAAAAAGATATAGTAAAACACAAGGCAAAGTACATTTAAAATATACACTATTAATAAGAAGTAAATGCTTTTTAAAATTATACTCGTTTCTTGCAAAATCTAAGATAAAAAACACTCAGATATCCTAATTTTGTCGCTAAAGAGATTACCTAAATCTATGTATATTTAAGATATATTGTTTGGGATATTTTGATCATAGTAAAACATTATCCCAATCAGAGATGATTAAAAAATCAAGTATTTGATTAAACTAAATATATTTAAGGTATCATAACCATAAAATCTTTTATAAAGCAACAAATAAACTACTTTGCTCATTATCTTAAAGTTAATTTAGTTTTTCAACCTTTAAGCTAATAATATTGATATAGTAAATGCTAGGATTGATATTACCAAGGGATAAACTATTTCAATAAATTTTATGTTTCTACATCTTTTAAAATTAAAATGGGATTGAGATAAATTCAAGTAAAATAAATTCTTTGAATTAATGAAAAAATAAGTAAGCAAAGAAATAAATACCTTTAACATTTTTGATCTAACTTCATAAAATACTATTCACCCCAATATTAACCAGTTCTATCACAATCCTCGCAAAGTGCTCCAAGATACCCTAATATAAATGAATATGACAATCAACTAATATGCTTAAAATATTACCTTATTTGCAGTAGTAATTCAATGAATTTGGTTTAGGTGAAAATAAGCTCATTTATGCTGTTTAACTTATTTAAATATCTCCAACACAGTTTTTGCATGGGTAGAAAACTATCGATTACTAACTGACTCTCCATAAATTTGGAGGTAAAAAGATCTTATCTCTATAACATTTTACTTATGTATTAGGGCATGATTAGCATTAATTTGCTACAGTCAAGCTATACTAATTACCTTTACAGTCTTAGCATGAATCATATCTTTACTAAAATTTTACAGGTATCTATCCTATCAAGCAATTTTAAGCCATATATATATAAATTGTTAAAGTGTAATTGTTGTATCCAACTAAGTATTAGCTTTAATTGTATATTGGAATTTAAATTAAATCACTAGAAATTTATAATTTAAGATATTAATTGAAATTTCCATAAACTAATATCTGCGATGTTAAATTAAACTGCCCATTCTAGCTATAAATTTTATCAGAACTTAAGTAACCATTTCCCTCTACAATAGTAATTCTAAGAAAACTTTCATTAGGAATATTCAAAATTTCTTAATTCTCCTGATTGCAAAGTCTTATAATTATATCTTCCTTTATATATTTTTAATTAGAAGGTTTAAAATTTATTAAAATTATTTAATTTAATATTTAAAAATTTAAATTTATATTTTTATAAAATAATTAAATTTGTAAAATTTTACCTAAATTTATCCTCCCGTATGATTATGGATAATCACTGCTTGTTATGAAGATTAATAAAAATACTGCAACTTATAGTCTATGTAAATATTTAATTATATAGGTGAAGTAAAAATATTGTTTCCATAAGAATTGGCCCTATTAAACGAATAAGTATTGTTCATGTATTTATTCACACTTTAGCCACTGAGTGAAGCTATAGCCCCTCCATTGTATGACATATTTTCTAAGAATATATTATCAGTTATTTCTAGTTAGTTTTTCAAGATATATTATTTTTCATTATCAATATAGATTGCACCACCAGATTATAATGCAAAATTGCTTTAAAATATTGATTGATTTATAAGTAGTGAAGAATTTTTTAAATATATAGTTCCACCACTAGCAAGCGCTTTATTGTTTTTAAACATAGTATTTTCAATTTAAATTGGAGATAAATTATCCTCAACATATAAAATTTATTAAACATACAAGCTTGCTCCAAACAAAGCCACATTATTTTCGAATAATGAATTTTAAATTATTTATCCTTAAGAGATTATTTGGATAATTCCTTTAGAACAAAAATAGCAATGATTATTAATTGTATTTAGCTTACTAATTTAACAATTTAGGCTTTATAAATAGGCAATATTTTGTATTTGGTCGTTATTATTATTAGTTAAATTTAAATTATTTTTAACATTCTTATTGTTGCTTATGGTGTTATTATAAATCATAATACTGATTGCTTAAGTTACAGTTATAAGATTGTCGAAAAAGACACTCTCTTAGTAAATATTATTATACTCTGAGTAATATTGAGTATTTAGAACAAAAATAATCTTTTAAAATATTTAATTGTTAATTTAAGTTTAATTTATACTCTCAATATTTTTGCAATAAACTTAAAACTGAGAGTTCTCTATTTAGACTTCCTTAACATTTTAAATTACAAATAAAGAATTTTTAGTTGATCTTATTTGACTTAGATGGAGATCTTAAAAAAATAAATTCAACATTAAAAATTATTTTATCATCTCTTCTATTTAATTTTAGGATTTTATGTATTTAAAAATAACTACAGTTTTTGAAACAATAGAACTCTCAATATTTAGATTACTACCTTGCAGTGAAAAATTATTATTAAAGACTACATTTTCAATAAATATAGCGCTTCTTGGTTTTGTTGAAGCTAATATTTATATAGCTCCACCTTTAAAAGAAGCAAAATTAAATAAAAAAAATGATTATTAGATAAAGATATCATAGCCAAGAGAGGATTATCCATCTATGAAAAGAGCTCCGCCTTTTGCTTCTAAGTCATTATTACTATATGCAATATTATTGCTAAATCTACAGTGTTAAAAATAAAGGTTTCCTTTATTTTATGAGCTCCAATATACTGCTCCACCATTTAATGCAAACCCATTTAAAAAGTTAGAGTTATCAGCAGTAAGTATTTCACTTTAAATAAATATGAAACCTCCATTTTTTTAGTTATCTAAATTTACTGATTAGTTCTAAAGAGTAGGATTGGTAAAATTAGAGTCATAAAGATGAAGCTATTTCACCTAACCATTAATCCAACTAAAAGGGCTGCTTAAGTCTTAGTTTATGAAGCTTGAATTTTTGAACACTACAGTTATTGTTGGAGATTGAAAATAGAAGCCTAAAGATATTTGTCCGATTGGTTTCTAAAAAATTTTGAGAATGAATTTAAAATAATTTAAGAAAAAATTTATAAAAATACCTGTTTTGTCAACATAGAAACTTAAAAGTTAGAAAAAGTAACGTTTTAGATAAATAATTTTAAATCTTGCTTTGAAATTATTGATAAGGGAGAGCTATTTTATGCGTTAGATGAGAAATAAAGTTAGTTTTAGCTACTTTGTATATTGCTAATAAATATTCCTTGCTATTATGATTAATATTTATTAGAGTAGTTTTGATTTTGTAAGCAGAGATAATTGTCTTTTATTTAAATAATATTCTTTTAGATATTAAGATTGTATTGCTAAATATCATATATACTGATGTAGTTAAGAGTTGAGTATATTTTGCAAATTATTGGAGCCATAAATTGATTTTTAGTTTATGTTTAAATAACTTTAGAGATAAAGATACTTTCAGCTTAGTTTATGGATAAGAATTAGAATTCTATATTATCTTTCATCGAAATATTAGAAACCTTGATAGTTTACAAGTTTTCTAGCAAGATCAATGTTTGAGTTTTGTCCTCTTAGAATAAATTACTATCAATTATTATGTTATTAATTTAACAGTTGTTGATTATTAGAGTTTTAAAATTAAATAAAATGTAATTATTATTTATAAATAAGTTATTTTAAATTGTTATTTGATTTAGAATAGAAGACTAAATGAAATTATTAGACTTTATTTGACTATCTTATTGCTAAAGAAAGCTATAATTAGTAACATTATTTTAAGTTATATTTAATCCATTTAAATTAAATGTATTCGACATAATTAAAGGAAATACTTAAGTAGTCTGTTATTAAAGAATATTTTAGTTCATTATCACATTATTTATTATTAATGAATTTAAGAAATTTGAATTTAAGATTTATGAACCAAGAAGAATTTCACATTGTAAAAAAAATATGTCACTTAGCAATACATTTACCTACTAATTTGATATGTAATTTGGCTATATATCGAAAACAATCGACCTATTAAGTAAAACTGATTTAAGAAAGGTTAAATTTTGAATACTAAGTATAACATTTGGCATATCCAACTAAATTATAGATGACTGGTTAAAATTTGCCTAATTAATCAATAAAAAAATAATAAATATATTATTTTTCTTTTTATACTAAAAACAGAAGTAAATAAATTATACTTTTCTAAATAAAACAACTTCAAAAAAAAATTATTTAAATTTCCCTCTACTTGATTTAATGATTTAATATATAAAATTTAATAATCTAGATAGGTTTAAAAGGGGGAGTAATTATTTGGTTTTTTTGTGGGTTATTTTTTAATACAAAGTGAAAATATTAACATTACATGAGTGAATAGAATTTAATCAAAGGTAACATTTAACTTAGAATTTAAATTTTAGATTGTCTTCATTTCGATTAGCTACCTCTTAGTTAAAATTTATAAGTTGAGAAACTATACTTACTATAAGAATATGCTAGCTTATTGTAAAGTAGAAAGTTAAAGTGTAAAATACTACTCTTTGCTTTAAGAGTTTAAGGTCTAATTAAATCCACAGTTAATCAATTAAAAATTAGTTAAATTTTAATCAGTAACTGATAATCCATAAATACTATTGTTATTTTATTGCTAAAATAAAATGTTGTTTACATAAACTTAATTGAAACCTGTTATGTTGAAATAATTATTTTATTAAAATATCATTTAATTATTTGGTTTAGTTCCAATTGATGTGATATTTAGTATTGCTAATTCAAGAGATCTTATTTTTTCTTTTAAATTAGTTATAAAAGTTTGAGTGCTTTATTCAACACAAACATCCTCCAAAAATACTAATTATACTTCTAATTCTTTAACTTAAAGCTCATTGTAATAAATAATTGCTTGATCATAATTGATTTCATTCAAAATCAACTAATCTATACCGATTTCGTTTAATCTATTATAGTTGAGAGGATATTAAAATGATCCGTCTCCTTTACGGTTATTTATATCTAAACATTAAATATAAACAGTTGATTGCTTTTTAAAAAAGCAACCCTACTCAGATTTTTAGCATAAATAACACTTTCTTCTTTTTTTATCATAAGTTATTCTGTATTACTATTGAGTGAAGCTTGTAGGTAGAGAGCTTTTACATGATAAACATTAAGCATCATATAAGTAAAGAGGATTCACACTTATGTCTTTATTATTAACACAAGTTTCACACCTTTAAATTTAAAATACGCTTAAATATTTAAAGCTTTAAAGTAAAAAATTACATCAAAGGGCAAATTTGGCAATCATTACCTTCAGAGGTGAAAGTAATTAAATTTTTAATATCAGGTATTTAATTTAGCTTGTAATAAAGCATACCAATAAAATTTGATTGATAAGATATTAATGAGGATAGTAAATTGTAATTGCATTTAATACATTAAGGTTTATTGTTAATTAAGATGCATTATAAGCAATATTATCCACATTATAATTTTACACACTGCTTTAATTGTTAGTCAAATTAGTAACCTTCTTAGCATTCTGTACAAAACAATTAAAAATTTGTTTACGATGTGTTGTAGTTTAGTCTTTCTTAAATATTCAAATTTTTTCTTTTATAAATAAGCTAAGATGTATAATTGAATGTTCTAGTACCTTTTTGAAATAATTAAAAATTTTAAAGATATTATCTATTATATATCTAAAGATACAACTCAATATTTGAATATTTGGAAATAAATGTTGATAATTATTTAAAAACCTAACCAAAATATCGCTTGCTTTAAGGCCAAAAATTATTTTAAAATATTAAATTTAAATGGGAGGATTTAAGGTTTGTACTAAAAAATTTAAATACTTTATTTAGAAAAAAATAAATAGTAAAATGATATATATGTAAATCAATAAAGCATTATCTTACCTTCATAACATTTTGAGCATCCTTAGGGGCAACTTATACAGCCATTTATAGATGGAATACTATATTGATCTACACACTTGGTGCATTAATATATATTTGAATATGAAAGAGGATCTAAATATAAATAGCATTCCTTGCATCCAATAATCTAAAATCAAACAAAATAAATAAATTATTTTAAAAATACTCAATTAAATAAAGTGTACATTTTGCTCACATGTAGAATCTTAACATTTTTTAGGTTTTACATATTAATTTAGAACATATCCATTACTGCAAAATTCACATTCTGGAAGATTTTGCATATTAGTAGAGCAAGAACTGCATTTATTTTGCTAAGTTATTTATGGGCATCCAAAGCTACACTTTGATTAATCTTGCGGTGCAAAATAATTTTAGCTGCATTGTTTGCAAATAACTTGACTTTAACTCATTTTGTTTGAATTATTGTAAGTCCATAAATACTCAGTTAAATCGAACTATTAAGATCCATAAGTTACTAATTGGCTTGTAAAATCACAATTTTATATATTTTGAAGGCACTATTTACCTAATTTAATCAAAAAGTATTTATTTAAAATAGTAAAAATTAAAAAAATAAAATACCATCATATGATAAAAAGTATCCCTATTTGCATAATACACACTTTTAAATATAGTTCATTGCAATAAATTCATATTAACTTAATATTCTTTGTTTTTTTGGGTAAAAATTTAGAACTTACTCTTAATTTTCTTTATAAAAAAAAAATACATAAATGAAATAATAAAATATCTTTAAAATTATTTACCATATTAACACATCTGACAATTATTATCACACTATAGACACGATTATAAATCATAATAAACCATGTATCCTTATATGCATTATTGGCAAACGAGAATGAAGTTATAATGACTCAATTGATTTGGGTCATAATTAATTTCTGTAATCAGCTATGCATAACCTGAAATGAATGTTGCGTATTAGCATTACTAGCAATTTAAAGGACACTAAATACATAACCCATCTCTTAAAACATACCCTATATTACATTAAACGCAAACTGCTATGCTTGCAGATTACTAAATACACGATTAGCATTAAGAAGTACCTATAAATTTATTAATTAGTCAAATTTATTTTAGATAAAAATATTACACAAGGATGACTAATATGAAACTAATTTATACTAGCCAGATATTATATGAACTTAAAAATTTGTAGCCAATAATCTATTTTCCAACGCTTGAAACCCACTATCATACTTAATTAAATAATTTGTGCAAGTCTTATAGTTACTGCCATATTTATTCCTATTTTTTTAAATTAGAAATTTATATCATTGATTTAAATCAAAAAATAAAATTTTAAATTTAAAAAATGTTAAAAAATAAAAAAATAAATCAGTTAAAGTTTTCTAATTTAAATGAAAGGCTTTACCATAATCCATATTCTGATAGGCAATCTATGCATGAGTAAGTTGGGGTATTCAAATAATACTGCTAAACTTGTGTAAAATAGTAAATTTCTTAGTTGCATTTCATACAAATTTAATGTGTTGGAGATATTTGATATAAAAAATAACCTTCAGTACATTAACTGCAGAGTAAAGCTGAAGAGCATGAATAGCAACTATTTTTTAAATAATTAATATTAAATATAATAATTGAATATTAATAAAGTAAAATAATACCCAATAGGGCATTTTTGGTTTGAATCTTTAAGGCAGAACTAATTATCATAGCAGTCTTATTTTACATAAGTGAGATGCATTTAAAAAAATATCTACTAAGTATTATGATTAATAATTGACATTTCTTCTAGACTATAGCATCTGTCATTTCCAGGATTAGTGTAATATTTTGGACACATTAAACATTATTAATTTTTTTAAGCAATATTTTAACAAATACCATCAGAGTTTGTGCAAAAAATATCTCCGTTTTTATCAGGACTATCAATACTTTACTAGATGCACTTATTATTTTAGTTTTAAGATTATGTAAAGCATGAATTACCAACTAAAAGATCCAATAAGTAGGGACCATTCAAACAGTTACCGTCATCATTAATGTTGCAATAATTTTAAGGGCAAATATTACAATTTTTGATGTTTAAATTTGAACAAAATCCTAGATTATTTTTGAAATTTTTAAAGTATTTATTTTCTAATTTATAAATGAATCTCTAATATTTTTGATATAAACTTTACTGATTTAAGACAGTTTAAATAATAATTTATGAGTAATTAATTAATCTGATCGGAATTACCATTTATATCTGTGCAAAAAATACCAGTAGGTTAAATAAGGCTTTAGCAAACATTTGGTTAAGTAGTTGATAAACACTAGTCTAAATCACAACTTATACATTAGCCACTAAATGTACACATCCCATTTTTATCTACACACATATTTTATGTAATATCAATTTTTTGACATACTTAGGTTTAATAATTTAAGCAAAATCTTTATATAGCACACTAGACCTAATTAAAAAAATATTTTACTAATTTATGCCAAATTAAATTGTTTTACTGCTACTGCTTCATTTTGTTAAATACATCTCTGAGTATCTTTTTAAACACCTTTTTTAAAATAACATTTTAAATCTGATTAATTAAATAAAATTAAAAACCTATTGTTAGAGGATTCATAAAATCAAGTATATTACATGTAGCTAAACCACTTGAGTTCACTAAAATACAATATCTTATTTTTAATTTAAAAAAATTTTATACACCTGTATATAAAAAGAAGTCATCTTTTTTAAAAAGTAAAAATTTGCTAAAAATTAATTAATATAGTTTAAATAAAATTTGATAAATTTAATATGATAGAGTTTGAATTTATGAGCAATAAAGGTATTATTATTAACTCTTAGTTTAAATAAATAGAAGGTATTCAAATTGGCTATGATTTAAAAAAATTAAATGAAGAGTTCTTTATTAATTCTCCTCCTCATAAAAAAATAAATTTTACCCATTTTTATAACAATTAGAAGCTCCATATTTATTAGATTCAGCTTATATAAGACATAAGTGAGTATTTAATTCTTTTCCTGGAAAAAGATCAGATAATGGAATACATGCTCCTTAAAATATACAAAATTCTGTTTAACATTTACTAGCAATAGAAACATTTTGAGGTATGCACTGTTATGTATTTTAGTCTCTACCAATTTTATTTAACTGTGTGGGATCATCCATTTGTTAACATTTATTAGCATCATTATAATTTATACAGTACATTCCATCCATACATCCTATGCTGTCAGCTATATTTATTTATTTAGAAATCTCTTTTATCTAATTTATTAATGAATATTATTAATTTTACGCATATTCAAATCTTAGCATAATTAATTCTAATTTTTTGCTCTATAAATCAAATTAGGATAGTTGGGATCAAAATTCTAAACCACTTGACATTTTTAAAGTCCTGTTCTTTTTTTAATAATATGAATAAAAATTCAAAAATTTAATTTGTGGTTACGATATCTAGAGAATACAAAATGTTGTCCCAAAGCATGACTCTATTTCTATTATTAAAAGATTTCAAATTAAAAAATAAAGTAGAAAAAAGTTTACAAGTAGAAGTTATTTAATCTTGAAAAACGCATTGTTAATTAACATTTATTCCAACAACAAAATTTCCTTTTGCTATAGTTCCTTCTTTAATGCAGTAATCTTAACTAGAGATTTAATCAATAAATAAGCATGTACCCAAAACACATGTTTCTATTTAATCTCCTTATCCATTAGGATTATAATAAGGCAAGCAATAACCTGTATTTTTTTATCTGGCATATTTTTTCAAAGACTATGATAAAACTAAAGCTGTGCAAGTACTTCCATTATCAATATCCAAGCAAAATTAACCACTCATGCATCTAAAAAATAAATTTAATTTACTATTAGCAACTAATAAATTTTAAGAATAAAATAAAACCTAACAGAATTTGGTTAATCAATCTGTTAACAATAGCCATCAGCGTTAATTCCAACCCTATTTTAGCTGGAATCAAATGGGAAACAACCTTCATATGAATTTGGATCAGAAGGATTTTATTTTTAGATACAAAAGTTATATGAGCATTTAATAATTTCTATTTAAATTATGAATAATAGTAAATTTATTAATATAAAAATCTAATTTCTATATATTTTTACTAGGATAGTATGAACTATTATGTGCACATTGACTGTTATTTATTTTACCCTTTGAAAATTTTAAAAAATTATTTAATCTTTTTAAAGTTGATTCATTTTAAAATGGATACAGATCTATTAGGTTATGTGTCATTCAAGTAGCTACAAGTTTATGTAAATGGATCAAAGCAGACATTTTAATCAGAGCTGCATTCAGTACTAACAGCTTGGCCAGGTTATAAACATTAATACAGTGCATTTCTTCCTATAATATTGGAATTAAACTTTATGCAGGCATTTTAGTATATGCAAAGTCTATTTAATAATGAGATTAATTTTATAAATGATTTTGGATTTTTAAGTTGATACCCAGTTTAACATTAGATTATTTAATACTAGGGAGTTTGATTTAAGCTTAAGCATAGGTATTTATAAGAATCTACTCCAATATTTGTTGTATCATCCAACTTTCTGATAAATCCATTTGAATCTTAGCAGTAATCCTTCCTTAAATTTACAACATCTTTTAAAATTATTTAATTAGAAAAGTAATTTAAATTTTGTAAGTGATTACTTGCAGCATATCCTATTTGATAAGTGTTTTAATTGAGTTATGCGCATAAGCCGTTTTCTGCAATATAACCTAAAAATTAGCTGTCTAAGGGATAAATTACACAAAACTAAGTTGGCGAAAGGACAAGACATATATTTGAAGGATCATAAAAGCAATTTAAAAGAGACGTAGAAGATGTTTAATAATTCGTAAAACATTAATTGTTTGATACAGATTTACCAACATACTTATTATTTGATAACATTTAACAAATGCCATTTAATTAGCATCCAATTCCATATCCTCCATATGTGATTGTTTGATAACAATTTGAAGATAAAGAGTCAAAACAAATTTACCCTGTTGGACCATTACAACTATTAAAGAAATATAATAAATCAAAAGGAATGAGGAATATAAAATAGCTTTTCTTAATTTATTGACATTTAAAATGAGGAAAAATTTACTATTATTATATTTAAAGAGCATTATTGCAATAAATTTATGTATTTGGTGGGATTGTAGTAGAAGCAAACAAACTACAAGATTTTTAGTTAGGATCTTAATAAAATGAAATACAGAGACTTTAGTTGCAATATGATAAATCTATTTTTTAAATTATTTTATAAATTTTTATTAATTACTAAAATTTATAAAAACCTAAATAGTAATTGTATAAACTAGCACATAATCCTCCTTATCTAAAACCCTTTTTAATTAAAAATATAACTATTTATCTTAAATAAAGAATGCGAAAATAATTACAAGCTAATTATTAGAAGAACCTAGATTTACACAAGAAAGTGAATTAAGATCAAAGCAATACCTATTTAAAAATATTAAAAATTTTACATTTTTGCGTTTGAAATAAAAATAATTTTATTTTAATCAAAAATATTTTACGGGTCACTGCAGGAAGACAATTATCTTAAATGATTTTTTAGCAAAATGCAATCCCCATTTTAGTCAACGGTCTTTTATTTGATAAAATATATAAATTTTAGGATTTAGGCAGTAGAAATACTTGAATGGTAGGACTATTTAATTTGACACATTAGGCTTTATTTTTTCTTACTAATCTACAATATCTTGGTTTACAGTAAATTTAAACGATTTGACGAGGTTCATCATCTAATATACATTAATTTAAGTATGTTTTACCCTAACAAATTTATAATAATATTATTTAAATTTTATTTTCTACTTAGATACTTACAATAATCTGATCAGAATTGTAAAGTATGCATGTAATCAAATTATTAGAGTTCTTGTGTTGGCAAAAAGATTTGTTGCAATAAACTTATTATTAAAAATACTAGTTTTCATCCACACATAGCCCATCTATTGATATTCCCTATTTAAGTTGTACGTATATTAATAATTTTATTTATTAAAACTAAATCCTATTTAGAAACTAATTTACTGCGACTGTTTACAAACTCTTTAATTAATTAGTTGCTATCGATAGACAATCTTTCCTTAATTTTCAAATGAGAAATTAAAATAATTAAAAATTATAAAAAACTTACTAACTCTTGAGTGTCATTTCCTCTACTGTTTCCTAATGAATGCAAAAGTAGTAATTGTGAGAAAATTTACTAGGAATTCCTTTCACTATTTAGAAATTTTAGTTTTAACAATAACCTTCTTTGATGAACGATATTTCTATTTTAAAAAGTTTATAAATATACATATAAATTTTTAAATTAATGAACCTTGAGGAACATAAAGGACAGAAAATTTTTCACTTAAACTAATACAAAGATTGCTAAATTTTTCTATAGCAACATATTTGTCACTTTTTTATATTTAAACGCACATATTCTTTTCTTTTGTAATGCAAATGTTATTATATTTATCAAAGCAAAAATCAATTTCATCATAAAAATAAGAATCAATCACACAAAAGCCTTTGGATTTCTCTTTACCTATATATTTTATACCATCTATTTCTTAGCATGTTTACTAATACTAATCTAGGCACTGGCTTTATTAACTGCAAAGATAGCAGTAAAGCTCAATAAATAGGCTAAGGCAAATTATAAATTAGAAAACTTTCATAAAAATTCAGTCAGTAGCTTGATTTTTGTTTTATTTATGTTATAAGATATTTTTTTTTGTATTATTCTTTATTAATTTCTTATTATATTAAATTTTGATGAGTTTTTTGCTAAATAAAATATATAATTAAAATCATTTAAGGTAAAATAAAAACCTAAAAAAAAGTTATAAAAATATTTTTAAAGAATTAAGAAAATATTTTTGTTAATTTCTTTAGATATTACAATCTTTTTTATTGAAAAATATTAAAGATTTACTTTTTAACAATGAATAAAAGTATTAGATTTCAAGCAGTCTCAAATTTGAGAAATATAAAATAAAGATTTAATCTTTTCTTATTAGTTGCAATTTAAACTTTAAATATCATTAAGAGTAAGATAACTAAATAATCATAAAAATAGCATAAAAACATTTAACTAAACTTTATTACCTATTAAATTCAATTCATTTATAATATTGATAATAGAAGTTTTTTGCTCTATATTTTTAAAAAATGCTTAATGCTTACAAATAATAATATAATATCTGCTAACCTTCTATTATCAGTTTCTAATTAATTTTAAATAAATTAGAAATTATTATTAGAATTTTTATTAGAATCTATTTGAGAAATGATATAAATCAAGTTTTTATTTCTTTCCCTTAAAATATTTGATTTGAACTATCATCAAAAATATTAAAGAAAATAAATATTTATTGAATAAATTAATATTGTGTTAAAAAATTGAAATTAATTAGCCATTCAAAAATTAAAATGATTTTCTTATTAATAAAAAAAACCTATAAAAAAATATTGTTAAAATAAAAAAATCTAATTTTAGTTCATATTATCCTTAAAGTAAATCTTTCATTCAATTACCATAACTCAATTCATTCTTATTTTCTTTTTATTTTCTCAAGTTTTATCAATAAATTTCATCAGAAAAAAAAGTAAATAAATTTCAATTTTTGTTATTTATAAATCCTCAATTACTCTTTTCCACTTTAATATAACTAGTTACTGCATTTGCTCTTCCTTACATTTTTTAGAAGAATTATTAAGTAAAAAGATTAATTTTTAATCTATTTAAATAATTAAGTTTTCATTTTTAATGTAAATTACATTTAAGGGTAGTGCGGTATATATATTATATTTTCTTTCTAAATACTAATTATTAGAGTTAATATAAACTAAATTTTTTAACTTATTCATGAATTGTTTGCTATACAAGAAATAAATAGATTTATAAATAAAACTTTTAATATAAATTAGAAATTTCAACAAAAAGTAGTTTTATGATTATAAATAAATCCATTTTTATATTTTATATTTTTAAGATGAAAGTTATTATTAATCAGATTTAATTTTCATATCAAATTTTAACAAATATTTATGAATTTTATACTTACAAGAATTTAATCTTTTATAAACTTTTTATTTAAATAAAAACTTGTTTTTTTATATGTAAACAAATAATAAAATGCTGAAATTATTTTATTTACTATTTTTAGCTGAGAAATTAAGAATAAAAGAGACAATTTTAAAGGCAGTATTTAAATTTATGTAAAAATTATTATTTATAAATAAGTTTCTCCTATAAAAAATAGCAATATTTATATTGAGAAAAGTGTAAATTAACAAAGAAAGAAGATATTTTTATATGTCTATTGGTATTCTGGTCAATTATGTTAATTATAAAAGAAAAAATTGTAAAAGTGTAATAAACAAGCAAAAAAGCCAAATTTATCTTAATTAACAAAAAATTAGAAACCAGAAAAAATGCAAGTATCTATCTATCTACTTCACTTTTTTTAAGAAACTAGTTCTAATTAATTAAATTAGCACATTTTTTTGTTTGACCATTTTGCTAATAGCTTGAGAAACAATGAAGCAGGATAATTAAAAGCTAAATAAATCTGAATTAATATAAATTTATATTTCATCAATATTTGATAGAAAATTTTGATAAATTAATTATATTATTTTTTTAAATTGAAAATAAATTCATTTTTATTCATTTAATAAAAAAATGTTATATATATATCTTACTTTTTATTAGGGGGATATATCGAATCAGAGTTATTATTAAAAGATAGATCAACCAAATAAAAAATTAAATAATTTTGAAAAATTTTTTAATTTTTTAAAAAAGCTTTCAACATTTAAATAAAAAAATTTAAAAGAAAAGAAAAAGAATTTTAACAGATATTTTATTTATACTTAAAATTTTTTATGAATAAAAATATATAAAAGAGTGTTTTAGTTATCAAGACTTAGCTAATTCACTCATAATTTTTGTATTTGTAGTTAAATTTTTTTATTGCATATAAAGCTTCTTCAATGCATTTTAAAAATCTTTATCTCTAAAATCCTTTTTATAATATATCAATTTCAAGTTAGAAAGTATTTTTCTTAATTTTTCCCATTTTTATCGAGATTTCAGTCTTTTTTATACACTCTTATCCAAGCAGCATAACTTAACCAATAATTCAAACTTTTAAAATTTGCTCTGCAATCTTTCTATAATATTTATTAGTTGTGGCCTAAAGTGGAAATTTAGCTAGAAGAATGTTAAAATTATAATCAGAAATACCAAGCATACAAGTAAAGTAGAGCATATAAATTGAATCTCTTTCTAATCAAATTTAAATTATATTGAGTTTAAACAAAAGCATATTGCAGTTATGCATTAAACCTTAAAGTCTAAAACATTTAATTTCTTGCTGACATAAGGCTTAACTATTAAAATATTAATGAAATTTTAATTAAAATAATTAATTATTTAAAATAATAAAATAAAAATTTGTTAAATTTTTAAAACTATCTTAGAAAAATGCATTTGTAATAATTACAGTTATAGACTAGTAGAGAGTATGTTAAAGACACTAAGATTGACATGACTATCTGTAACTGAGTAGGTAGATACGAGAACTACATAATCAAGAACAGAAACAATTTATAAATTAACCTAACTAAATCCCAAAAGTAGAATTTTTATTTAAAGTCATAGGTAAAGAATCCAAATAAAATCTAATTATTATATGTTTTTATTAAATATCTTTGTTGATAAATTTTAAACACAAAACATCCTTAAAATATTAGAAAAACTGTAAACAATAGCACTAACACTATCATGTTATATTAATTAGATTTTAATTCACTACAAGAAACCGATAAATACTCCATCACAAAAAGTTGATTATCAAACATTTAGCAATTTACCTAATTTAAGTAAAAAAATATAATTTTTATTGAAATTTAAATTTTAAATTTACAGATCTAAACATTTTGGAGAGAATTGCATTGAAAGAAAAGTAGACAAATATACTTGTAGAGAGAATTAGATCCTTTAAGTATTTTTTATAGTTACATTTTGTCTTTAAAAAGATGTAGTAAAACACCAGGAAAAGTATATTTAAAGTATACATTATTAATAAAAAGTAAATGCCTTTTAAAATTATACTCGTTTCTCTCAAAATCTAAGATAAAAAACATTCAGATACCCTAATTTTGTCGCTAAAGAGATTACCTAAATCTATGTATATTTAAGATATATTGTTTGGAATATTTTGATCATAGTAAAACATTATCCCAATCAGAGATGATTAAAAAATCAAGTATTTGATTAAACTAAATATATTTAAGGTATCATAACCATAAAATCTTTTATAAAGCAACAAATAAACTACTTTGCTCATTATCTTAAAGTTAATTTAGTTTTTCAACCTTTAAGCTAATAATATTGATATAGTAAAAGCTAGGATTGATATTACCAAAGGATAAACTATTTCAATAAATTTTATGTTTCTACATCTTTTAAAATTAAAATTGGATTAAGATAAATTCAAGTATAATAAATTCTTTGAATTAATGAAAAAATAAGTAAGCAAAAAATTAATACCTTTAACATTTTTGATCTAACTTCATAAAATACTATTCACCCCAATATTAACCAGTTCTATCACAATCCTCGCAAAGTGCCCCAAGATACCCTAATATTAATAAATATGACAATCAACTAATATGCTGAAAATATTACCTTATTTGCAGTAGTAATTCAATGAATTGGGTTTAGGTGAAAATTAGCTCGTTTATACCGTTTAACTTATTTAAATATCTCCAACACAGTTTTTGCATGGGTATAAAACTATCGATTACTGACTAACTCTCCATAAATTTGGAGGTAAAAAGATCTTGTCTCTATAACATTTTACTTATGTATTAGGGCATGATTAGCATTAATTTGCTACAATCAAGCTATACTAATTATCTTTACAGTCTTAGCATGAATCATATCTTTACTAAAATTTTACAGGTATCTATCCTATCAAGCAATTTTAAGCCATATATATATAAATTGTTAAAGTGTAATTATTGTATCCAACTAAGTATTAGCTTTAATTGTATATTGGAATTTAAATTAAATCACTAGAAATTAATAATTTAAGATATTAATTGAAATTTCCATAAACTAATATCTGCGATGTTAAATTAAACTGCCCATTCTAGCTATAAATTTTATTTGAACTTAAGTAACCATTTCCCTCTACAATTGCAATTTTAAGAAAACTTTCATTAGGAATATTCAAAATTTCTTAATTCTCCTTATTGCAAAGTCTTATAATTATATCTTCCTTTTTTTATTTTAATTAGAAGGTTTAAAATTTATTAAAATTATTTTATTTAATATTTAAAAATTTAAATATTTTTATAAAATAATTAAATTTGTAAAATTTTACCTAAATTTATCCTCCCGTATGATTATGGATAATCACTGCTTGTTATGAAGAATAATAAAAATCCTGCAACTTATAGTCTATGTAAATATTCAATTATATAGGGGAAGTAAAAATGTTGTTTCCATAAGAATTGGCCCTATTAAACGAATAAGTATTGTTCATGTATTTATTAACACTTTAGCCACTGAGTGAAGCTATAGCACCTCCATTCTATGACATATTTTCTAAGAATATATTATCAGTTATTTCTAGTTAGTTTTTCAAGATATATTATTTTTCGTTATCAATATAGATTGCACCACCAGATTATAATGCAACATTGCTTTAAAATATTGATTGATTTATAAGCAGTGAAGAATTTTTTAAATATATAGATCCACCACTAGCAAGCGCTTTATTGTTTTTAAACATAGTATTTTAAATTTAAATTGGAGATAAATTATCCTGAAAATTTTAAGTTTATTAAACATTCAAGCTTGCTCCAAACAAAGCCACATTATTTTCGAATACTGAATTTTAAATTATTTATCCTTAAGAGATTATTTAGATAATTCCTTTAGAACAAAAATAGCATTGATTATTAATTGTATTTAACTTATTAATTTAACAATTTAGGCTTTATAAATAGGCAATATTTTGTATTTGGTCATTATTAGTATTAGTTAAATTTAGATTATTTTTAACATTCTTATTGTTGCTTATGGTGTTATTATAAATCATAATACTGATTGCTTAAGTTACAGTTATAAGATTGTCGAAAAAGACACTCTCTTAGTAAATATTATTATACTCTGAGTAATATTGAGTATTTAGAACAAAAATAATCTTTTAAAATATTTAATTGTTAATTTAAGTTTAATTTATATTCTCAATATTTTTGCAATAAACTTAAAACTGAGAGTTCTCTATTTAGACTTCCTTAACATTTTAAATTACAAATAAAGAATTTTTAGTTGATCTTATTTGACTTAGATGGAGATCTTAAAAAAATAAATTCAACATTAAAAATTATTTTATCATCTCTTCTATTTAATTTTAGGATTTTATGTATTTAAAAATAACTACAGTTTTTGAAGCAATAGAACTCTCAATATTTAGATTACTACCTTGCAGTGAAAAATTATTATTAAAGACTACATTTTCAATAAATATAGCGCTTCTTGGTTTTGTTGAAGCTAATATTTATATAGCTCCACCTTTAAAAGAAGCAAAATTAAATAAAAAAAATGATTATTAGATAAAGATATCATAGCCAAGAGAGGATTATCCATCTATGAAAAGAGCTCCGCCTTTTGCTTCTAAGTCATTATTACTATATGCAATATTATTGCTAAATCTACAGTTTTAAAAATAAAGGTTTCCTTTATTTTATGAGCTCCAATATACTGCTCCTCCATTTAATGCAAACCCATTTAAAAAGTTAGAGTTATCAGCAGTAAGTATTTCACTTTAAATAAATATGAAACCTCCATTTTTTTAGTTATCTAAATTTACTGATTAGTTCTAAAGAATAGGATTGGTAAAATTAGAGTCATAAAGATGAAGCTATTTCACCTAACCATTAATCCAACTAAAAGGACTGCTTAAATCTTAGTTTATGAAGCTTGAATTAGTGAACACTACAGTTATTGTTGGAGATTCAAAATAGAAGCCTAAAGATATTTGTCCGATTGGTTTCTAAAAAATAGTTTTGAGAATAAATTTAAAATAATTAAAGCAAAAATTTATAAAAATACCTGTTTTGTCAACATAGAAACTTAAAAGTTAGAAAACGTAACGTTTTAGATAAATAATTTTAAATCTTGGTTTGAAATAATTGATAAGGGAGAGCTATTTTATGCATTAGATAAGAAATAAAGTTAGTTTTAGTTACTTTGTATATTACTAATAAATATTCCTTGCTATTATGATTAGTATTTATCAGAGTAGTTTTGATTTTGTAAGCAGAGATAATTGTCTTTAATTTAAATAATATTCTTTTAGATATTAATATTGTATTGCTAAATATCATATATACTGATGTAGTTAAGAGTTGAGTATATTTTGCAAATTATTGGAGCCATAAATTGGTTTTTAGTTTATGTTTAAATAACTTTAGAGATAAAGATACTTTCAGCTTAGTTTATGAATAAGAATTAGAATTCTATATTATCTTTCATAGAAACATTAGAAACCTTGATAGTTTACAAGTTTTCTAGCAAGATCAATGTTTGGGTTTAGTCCTTTTAGAATAAATTACTATCAATTATTATGTTATTAATTTAACAGTTGTTGATTATCAGAGTTTTAAAATTAAATAAAATGTAATTACTATTTATAAATTAGTTATTTTATATTGTTATTTGATTTAGAATAGAAGACTAAATCAAATTATTAGACTTTATTTGACTATCTTGTTGCTAAAGAAAGCTATAATTAGTAACATTATTTTAAGTTATATTAAATCCATTTAAATTAAATGTATTCGACATAATTAAAGGAAATACTTAAGTAGTTTGTTGTGAAAGAACATTTTAGTTCATTATCATATTATTTATTATTAATGAATTTAAGAAATTTGAATTTAAGATTTATGAACCAAGCAGAATTTCACATTATAAAAAGTATATGTCACTTAGCAATACATTTACCTACTAATTTGATATGTAATTAGGCTATATATCGAAAACAATCGACCTATTAAGTAAAACTGATTAAAGAAAGGTTAAATCTTGAATACTAAGTATAACATTTGGCATATCCAATTAAATTATAGATGACTGGTTAAAATTTACCTAATTAATAAAAAAATAAATAAATATATTATTTTTCTTTTTATTCTAAAAAAAGAAGTAAATAAGTTATACTTTTCTAAATAAAATAACTTCAAAAAAAATTATTTAAATTTCCCTCTACTTGATTTAATATCAACTTTAAAAAAATACAATTTAGTAATCTAGATAGGTTTAAAAGGGGGAGTACTTATTTGGTTTTTTTGTGGGTTATTTTTTGATATAAAATTAAAATATTAAAATTACATGAGTGAATAGAATTTAATCAAAAGTAACATTTAACTTAGAATTTAAATTTTAGATTGTCGTCATTTCGATTAGCTACCTCTTAGTTAAAATTTATAAATTGAGAAACTATACTTACTATAAGATTATGCTGGCTTATTGTAAAGTTGAAAGTTAAAGTCTAAAATATTACTCGTTGCTTTAAGAATTTAAAGTCTAATTAAATCCACAATTAATCAATTAAAAATCAGTTAAATTTTAATCAGTAACTGATAATCCAAAAATACTATTATTATTTTATTGCTAAAATAAAATGTTGCTTACATAAACTTAATTGAAACCTGTTATGTTGAAAATATTATTTTATTAAAATACCATTTAATTATTTGGTTTAGTTCCAATTGATGTGATATTTAGTATTGCTAATTCAAGTGATCTTATTTATTCTTTTAAATTAGTTATAAACGCTTGCGTACTTTATTCAACACAAGCATCCTCCAAAAATACTAATTATACTTCTAATTCCTTTACTTAAAGCTCATTGTAAAAAACAATAGCTTGATCATAATTGATTTCATTTAAAATCAACTAATCTATACCTATTTCATTTAATCTATTATAGTTAAGAGGAGATTAAAATGATCCATCGCCTTTACGGTTATTTATATCTAGACATTAAATATAAACAGTTTACTGCTTTTTAAAAAAACAACCCTATTCAGATTATTCGCACAAATAACACTTTCTTCTTTGTTTATCGTAAGTAATTTTGTATTATTGTTGAGTGAAGCTTGTAGGTAGAGAACTTTTACATGATAAACATTAAGCATCGTATAAATAAAGAGGGTTCATACTTATGTCTTTATTATTAACACAAGTTTGGCACCTTTAAATTTTAAATACACTTAAAATATTTTAAGCTTTAAAGTAAATAAATTACATCAAAGGACAAAGTTGGCAATCACTACCTTCAGATGTGAAAGTAACTAAATTTTTAATATCAGGTATTTAATTTAGCTTGTAATAAAGCATCCCAATAAAATTTGATTGATAAGATATTAATTAGGATAATAGATTGTAATTGCATTAAATACATTAAGGTTTATTATTAATTAAGATGCATTATAAGCAATATTATCCACATTGTAATTTTACACACTGCTTTAATTGTTAGTCAAATTAGTAACCTTCTTAGCATTCTGTACAAATCAATTAAAAATTTGTTTACGATGTGTTGTAGTTTAGTCTTTGTTAAATATCCAAATTATTTCTTTTGTAAATAAGCTAAGATGTATAATTGAATGTTCTAGTTCCTTTTTGAAATAATTTAAAATTTTAATAATGTCATCTGTTATCTATCTAAAAATATAGCTCAATATTTGAATATTAGCAAAGTATTAAAATATATTATAAATTTTTACAATTATTTAAAAACCTAACCAAAATAAAATAATAAAAAATTTAAAATGTTTTAAAATATCAAATTTAAATGGGAGGATTGAAAGGTTTTTTTACTCAAAAATTTAAATATTTTATTTAGAAAAATGAATAAATTGTATAATTATATGTAAATTAAGAAAGTAATTTCTTACCTTCATAACATTTTGAGCATCCTTAGGGGCAACTTATGCAGCCATTTATAGATGGAATACTAAATCGATCTTCACACTTGGTGCATTAATATATATTTTAATATGAAAGAGGATCTAAATATAAATAGCATTCCTAGCAACCAATAATCTAATATCAAACAAAATAAATAAATTATTTTAAAAATATACAATTAAATAAAGTGTACATTCTGTTAACATGTAGAATCTTAACATTTTTTAGGTTGCACATATTAATTTAGAACATATCCATTACTGCAAAATTCACATTGTGGTAGATTTTACATATTAGTAGAGCAAGAACTACATTTACTTTGCTAAGTTATTTATGGACATCCAAAGCTACACTTCGATTAGTCTTGTGGTGCAAAATAATTCTAACTGCATTATTTGCAAATTACTTAACTTTAATTCATCTTGTTTGAATTATTATAAGTCCATAAATACTCAGTTAAATCAAACTACTAAGATCCATAAGTCACTAATTAACTTGTAAAATCACAATTCTGTATATTTTGAAGACACTATTTACCTAGTTTGATCAAAAAGTATTTAGTAAAAATAGTACAAATTAAAAAAAAAATACCATTGTATGATAAAAAGTATCCCTATTTACATAATATACACTTTTAAATATAGTTCATTGCAATAAATTCATATTAACTTAATATTCTTTGTTTTTTTGGGTAAAAATTGAGAACTTACTCTTAATTTTCTTTATAAAAAAAATAAAATAAATGAATGAAATAATAAAATATATTAAAAATTATTTACCATATTAACACATCTGACAATTATTATCACACTACAGACATGACTGTAAGTCATATTAAAGCATGTATCCTTATATGCATTATTGACAAATGAGAATGAAGTTATAATGACTCAATTGATTTAGGTCATAGCTAATTTCTGTAATCAGCTATGCATAACCTGTAATGAATGTTGCATATTAGCAATACTAGCAATTTAAAGGGCACTAAATGCATAACCCATCTCTTAAAACATATCCTGCATTACATTAAATGCATACTGCTGTGCTTGCAGATTACTAAATACATGATTAGCATTAAGAAACACCTATAAATTTATTAATTAGTTAAAATTATTTTAGATAAAAATATTACACAAAGATGACTAATAGGAAACTAATTTATACTAGCCAGAAATTATCTGAACTTAAAAATTTGTAGCTTATAATATATTTTCCAAAACTTGAAACCCACTATCATACTTAACTAAATAATTTGTGCAAGTCTTATAATTACTGTCAGTCTTATTCCTATTTTTTTAAATTAGAAATTTATATCATTGATTTAAATCAAAAAATTATTTTTTAAATTTAAAAAATGTTAAAAATGTAAAAAAAAAAATCAATTAAAGTATTCTAATTTAATTGTAGGACTTTACCACAATCCATATTCTGATAGGCAATCTATGCATGAGTAAGTTGGGGAATTCAAATAATACTGCTAAACTTGTGTAAATTAGTAAATTTCTTAGTTGCATTTCATACAAATTTGATGTGTAGGAGATATTTGATATAAAAAATAACCTTCAGTACATTAACTGCAAAATACTGTTGAAGAGCATGAATAACAACTATTTTTTAAATAATTAATATAAAAAATAATAATTAAATATTAATCAAGTAAATAATACCCAATAGGGCATTTTTGATTTGAATCTTTAAGGCAGAACTAATTATCATAGCAATCTTATTTTACATAAGTGAGATGCATTTAAAAAAATATCTACTAAGAACTATGATTAATAATTGACATTTCTTCTAGACTATAGCATCTATCATTTCCAGGATTAGTGTAATATTTTGGACACATTAAACATTATTAATTAATTTAAACAATATTTTAGCAAATACCATTAGAGTTTGTGCAAAAAATATCTCCATTTTTATCAGGATTATCAATACTATACTAGATGCACTTATTATTTTAGTTTTAAGATTGTATAAAGCATGAATTACCAACTAAAAGATTTAATAAATAGGAACCATTTAAGCAGTTACCATCACCATTAATGTTGCAATAATTTTAAGGGCAAATATTACAATTTTTGATGTTTAGATGTGTGCAAAAACCTATATTATTTTTTGAAGTTTTTAAAGTAAATATTTTCTAAATTATAAATGATGCTCAAATATGTTTGATTAAAATTTAGTGATTTAAGACAATCAAAATAATAATTCACAAGTAGTTTGATAAGAATTACCATTTATATCTGTGCAAAAAGTATCAGTAGGTTAAATAAGGTTTTAGCAAATATTTGGTTAAGTAGGAGATAAGCACTAGTCTATATCACAACTTATGCATTAGCCACTAAATGTGCACATCCCATTTTTATCTACACACATATTTTAAGTAATATCTATTTTTTGGCATATTTAGGTTTAAATATTTAAGCAAAATCTTTATAAAGCACACTATACCTAGTTAATTAATATTTTACTAATTTATTTCAAATTAAATTGTTTTACTGCTACTGCTTCATTTTATTAAATACAATTTTGAGTATCTTTTTATACTCCTTTTTTAAAATAACATTTTAAAACCTGATCTATTAAATAAAATTAAAAACCTATTGTTAGAGGATTCATAAAATCGAGTTTATTACATGTGGCTAAACCACTTGAGTTCACTAAAATACAATAACTAATTTTTAAAATTAAAATAACTTTATACACCTGTATAAAAAAATAAATCATCCTTTGTAAAAGTAATAATTTGCTAAAAATTAATAAATCATTTAAATAAAAATTTGAAAATTTTAATGTGATAGAGTTTGAATTTATGAGCAATAAAGGTATTATTAACTCTTAATTTAAATAAATAGAAGATATTCTAATTTACTATGATTTAAAGAAATTAAATGAAGAACTATTAATTAATTCTCCTCCTCTTTAAAAATAAATATTTACCCATTTTTATAGCAATTAGAAGCTCCATATTTATTAGATTCAGCTTACATAAGACATAAGTGAGTATTTTATTCTTTTCCTGGAAAAAGATCTGATAATGGAATACAGGCTCCTTAAAATATACAAAATTCTGTTTAACATTTACTAGCGATAGAAACATTTTGAGGAATGCAGAATTATGTATTTTAGTCTCTACCAATTTTATTTAGCTGCGTGGCATCATCCATTTCTTAACATTTATTAGCATCATTAGAATTTATACAGTACATTCCATCCATACATCCTATACTGTCAGCTATATTTATTTATTTAGAAAACTCTTTTATCTAATTTATTAATGAATATTATTAATTTTACGCATATTCAAATCTTAGCATAATTAATTCTAATTTTTTGCTCTATAAACAAAATTAGGATAGTTGGGATCAAAATTCTAAACCACTTAACATTTTTAAAGTCCTGCTCTTTTTTTAATGATA
Organism: Tetrahymena malaccensis 436; assembly: GCA_000231845.2. Lineage (NCBI taxonomy): Eukaryota > Ciliophora > Oligohymenophorea > Hymenostomatida > Tetrahymenidae > Tetrahymena > Tetrahymena malaccensis. The sequence continues at coordinate 279,842 of JH720027.1, read as the reverse complement.
TGAATACAAATTAACAAATTAAATTAGAGGTTACGATATTTAGAGAATACAAAATGTTGTCCCAAAGCATGACTCTATTTCTATTAGAAAAAGATCTCAAATTAAAAAATAAAGTAGAAAAAAATGTACAAGTAGAAGTTATTTAATCTTGAAAAACGCACTGTTAATTAACATCTATTCCAACAACAAAATTTCCTTTTGCTATAGTTCCTTCATTAATGCAGTAATCTTAACTAGAAATTTAATCAATAAATAAACAAGTACTCGAAACACATGTTTCTATTTAATTTCCTTATCCATTAGAGTTATAGTAAGGCAAGCAATAACCTGTATTTTTTTATCTGGCATATTTATTCAAGGATTATGATAAAACTAAAGCTGTACAATTACTTCCATTATCAATATCTAAGCAAAATTAACCACTCATGCATCTAAAAATAATATAATTTATTATTAGCAACTAACAAATTATTAAGAATAAAATGAAACCTGACAGAATTTGGTTAATCAATCTGTTAACAATAGCCATCAGCGTTAATTCCAACCCTATTTTAGCTGGAATCAAATGGGAAACAACCTTCATATGAATTTGGATCAGAAGGATTTTATTTTTAAATACAAAAGTTATATGAGCATTTAATAATTTCTATTATGTATAATAATAAATTTGTTAATATAAAAATCTAATTTCAATATATTTTTACTCGGATAGTATGAACTATTATTTCCACATTGACTGTTATTTATTTTACCCTTTGATAATAATAAAAATTTATTTAATCTTTTGAAAGTTAATTTGTTTTAAAATGGATACAGATCTGTTAGGCTATGTGTCATTCAAGTAGTTACAAGTTTATGTAAATGGATCAAAGCAGACATTTTAATCAGAGCTGCATTCAACGCTAACAGCTTGGCCAGGTTATAAACATTCATACTGTGCATTTCTTCCTATCACATTGGAATTAAACTATATGCAGGCATTTTAGTATATGCAAAGTCTATTTAATAAAGAGATTAGTTTAATAATTATTCAGAATTCTTAAGTTGATACCCCGTTTAACATTAGATTATTTAATTCTAGGGAGTTTGATTTAAGCTTAAGCATAGGAATCTGTAAGAATCTACTCCAATATTTTTTGTATCATCCAACTTTCTTATAAAGCCTTTTGAATCTTAGCAGTAATCCTTCCTTAAATTTACAACATCTTTTAAAATTATTTAATTAGAAAAGTAATTTAAATTTTGTAAGTGGTTACTTGCAGCATATCCTATTTGATAAGTGTTTTAATTGAGTTATGCGCATAAGCCACTTTCTGCAATATAACCTAAAAATTAGCTGTCTAAGGGATAAATTACACAAAACTATGTTGGCGAAAGGACAAGACAAATATTTGAAGGATCATAAAAGCAATTTAAAAGAGACGTAGAAGATGATTAATAATTCGTAAAACACTAATTATTTGATAAAGATTTACCAACATACTAATTATTTGATAGCATTTAACAAATGCCATTTAATTAGCATCCAATTCCATATCCTCCATATGTGGTTGTTTGATAACAATTTGAAGAAGTAGAGTCAAAACAAATTTACCCTGTTGGATCATTACAACTATTAAAGAAATAAAATAAATCAAAATGAATGAAGAATATAAAATAGTTTTTCTTAATTTATAGAATTAATATAACTTTTAAAATGTGGAAAAATTTACTATTATTTTATTTAAAGCACATTATTGCAATAAATTTATATATTTGTTGGTATTGTAGCAGAAGCAAACGAACTACAAGCTTTTTAGTTAGGATCATAATAATATGAAACACAGAGACTTTAGTTGCAATAGGATAAATCTAATTTTTAAATTATTTTATAATATTTTTGTTAATTAAAATAAATTATAAAAACCTGAATAGTAATTGTATAAATTAGCACATAATCCTCCTTATCTATAACCCTTATTAATTAAAAATATATATCTTTATCCTAAATAAAGAATACGCAAATAATTACAACGGATTCTTGATTTGATATAGTTACTTATAGGCATACATTTTTAGAAGACAGGCAAGCTGGATAGTTGTAGTAACAAGCAACAGCAGTTGCTTAATTTAATCCTGCACAATTTTAATTATCCAAAATTGCAAACTAATTATTAGAAGAACCTAGGTTCACACAAGAAAGTGAATTAAGGTCAAAGCAATAACTGTTTAAAAAATATGATAAAATTTGCATTTATGTGTTTGAAATAAAAATAATTTTATTTAAATCAAAAATATATTACGGGTAACTGCAAGTAGACAATTATCTTAAATTGTGTTTGAGCAAAATGCAATCCCCATTTTTGTCAACATTCTTTTATTTGATAAAATATATTTATTTTAGGATTTAGGCAGTAGAAATACTTGAATGGTAGGATTATTTAATTTGACACATTAGGCTTTATTTTTTCTTACTAATCTACAATATCTTGGTTTACAGTAAATTTAAATTATTTAAAGAGGTTCGTCATCTAATATACATTGATTAAAGTACGTTTTCCCCTAACAAATTTATAATAATATTATTTAAATTTTATTTTCTACTTAGACGCTTACGATAATCTGATCAGAATTGTAAAGTATGCATGTAATCAAATTATTAGTGTTTTTGTGTTTACAAAAATAGTTGTTACAATAAATTTATTAATAAAAATACTAGTTTTCATCCACACATAGCCCATCTATTGTTATTCCCTATTTAAATTAAATACATAGTAATCATTTTATTTATTAAAGCTTAACTCAATTTAGGAACTAATTTACTGCGACTGTTTACAAACTCTTTAATTAATTAGTTGATATTGATCGACAACTTTTCCTTAATTTTCAAATGAGAAATTAAAATAATAAACAATTATAAAAAACTTACTAATTCTTGAGTGTCATTTCCTCTGCTACTTCTTAATTTAAGCAAAAGTATTAATTGTGAGAAATTTTATTAGGAATTCCTTTCACTATTTAGAAATATTAGTTTTAGCAATAACCTTCTTTGATGAACGATATTTCTATTTAAAAAAGTTTATAAATATACAGAAAAATTTTTTTAATTAATGAACCTTGAGGAGCATTAAGGACAGAAAAATTTTCACTTAAACTAATACAAAAATTGCTAAATTTCTCTATAGCAACATATTTGCCACTTTTTTATACTTAAACGCACATATTCTTTTCTCTTGTAATGCAAATATGACTATATTTATCAGAGCAAAAATCAATTTCATCATAAAAATAAGAATCAATCACACAAAAGCTTTTGGCTTTCTCTTTACCTATATACTTTATACCATCTATTTCTTAGCATATTTACTAATACAAGTCTAGGCACTGGGTTTATTAGCTACAAAGTTAGCATTAAAGCTCAATAAAAAGGCTAAGGCAAATTATAAATTAGAAAATTTTCATAAAAATTCAGTCAGTAGCTTGATTTTTGTTTTATTTATGTTATAAGATATTTTTTTGGGTATTATTCTTTATTATATTAAATTTTGATGAATTTTTTTTAAATAAAATACATTATTAAAATCATTTAAGGTAAATTAAAAATTTTTTCTTTTAGAAAGGTATAAAAATATTTTCAAAGAATTAAGAAAATATTTCTTTTAATTTCTTAAGATATTGAAATTGTTTTTATTGAAAAATAATAAAGATTTACTTTTTAACAACAAATAAAAGTATTAGAGTTCAAATAGTCTCAAATTTTGAGAAAAATAAAATAAAGGTTTAATCATTTCTTATTAGTTGGAATTGAAACTTCAAATATCATTAAGAGTAAGATAACTAAATAATGATAAAAATAGTATTAAACATTTAACTAAATTTTATTACCTAATAAATTCAATTATAGTTTTTATCTATATATTTTTAAAAAATGCTTAATGCTAATAAATCATAATAAAATATCTGCTAACTTTTGATTATCAGACTTAGTTTTCTAATTAATTATAAATATTTTCAAAATTATTATTAGAGTTTTTAGTTGAATCTATTTGAGAAAAAATATAAATCAGATTTTTATTTTTTTCCCTTTAAACAATTGATTTGAAATATCTTCAAAAATATTAAAGAAAATTAAAATTTAATTATTGAATAAGTAAATATTGCACAAAAAAATTCTAATTAATTGGCCATTCAAAAATTAAAATTATTTTCTTGTAAATAAAATAAATCAACTAAAAAGTATTGTTAAAATAAAAAATCTAATTTTTGAGCATATTATCCTTAAAGTACATCTTTCTTTCAATTACCCTAACTCAATTAATTATTCGTTTTATTTTCTCAAATTTTATAAATAAATTTCATCAGAAAATAAAGTATATTAATTTCAATTTTTATTATTTAAATATCATCAATTATTAATTTCCACCTTAATATAAATAGTTACTACATTTACTCCTCCTTACATTTTTTAGAACAATTATTAAGTAAAAAAGATTGATTTTTCTTAATCTATTTAAATAATCAATTTTTCATTTTATAATGTAAATTACATTAAAGGAAAGTGCGGTATATACATTATATTTCTTTCTAAATATTAAATATTAGTAGAGTAAATATAAACTAAATTTTTAGCTTATTCATAAATTGTTTTTATACAAGAAATATATAGATTTATAAATAAAATTTTTATGATTTATTAGAAACGCCTACAAAAAATATTTTTATGATAATAAAGAAATTTATTTTATTAATCTTTTATATTTATATGATGAAAATTATAATTAATTAGATTTAATTTGCAAACCAAAATTTAATAAATATTTATGAATTTTATTCTTACAAGAATTTAATCTTTTATTTACTTTTTATTTAAATAAAAAATTTTTTTTAGTATGTAAATAATAAAATGTTGAAATTATTATTATTATTTACTATTTTTAGCTGGCAATTTAAGAATTATAGAGACAATTTTAAAGGAAGTATTTAAATTTAAAGTAAAAAATATTATTTACGAATAAGTTTTTCTTATAAAAAATAGAAATATTTATTTAAATTGAGAAAAGTGTAAATTTATCTAAACAAAGAAGATATTTTTATATATCTATTGGTATTCTGATCAATTATGTTAATTATAAAAGAAAAAATTGTAAAAGTGTAATAAAAAACAAAAAAGCCAAATTTATCTTAATTAACTAAAAATTAGAAACCAGAAAAAATGCAATGTATCTACCTATCTATTTCACTTTTTTTTAAGAAACTAGTTCTAATTAATTAAATTATCAGATTCTTTTGTTTGACTATTTTACTAATAACTTTAGAAACTCTGAAGCAGGATAATTAAAAGCTCTATAAATCTGAATTAATATAAATTTTTATATCATCAATATTTGATAGAAAATTTTACTAAATTGATTTTATTATTTTTTTAATTAGAAAATAAATTCATTTTTATGCATTTAAAAAAAATGAATGTAAATTTATTTTTATATTTATCTTACTTTTTATTAGGGGGATAGATCAAATCAAGATATTATTAAAAGATAGATCAATTAAATAAAAAATCAGCCTATATTTGACATTTATTTATTTTAAATTTAATAAGAGCCTACCATAGAAGAATAATTAATGGTTTAAAATCAATTTAATAACTTTGAAAATGAAAAAAAAATTAGTGTAATAGTTGTAGAATTATATTTTTATTTATAGATTTTTGATTGATAAGATATTAATAAATATGAATATAAATAGATTATTTCTTAAATTTGCTCAAAATTTTTTTAAAAATTTGATATATTTTCTATTTCAATTTTAATTAAATTGTGTCTTAAAAATTAAAACATTTATTTAATAACAACTAAAAAGCAAGTAAAATAATATAAAATAATCAAATTGTTAATATTTAGATATTTTTATTGGTCTTTTAATTCATTTTATTTTATATATTTTTGTAATACCAAGTTATGTCTTTTTATTCATTTCTTTAAAAAACATAATTTCTTTTATAGTATTTTAACATCTCTTTATTATGAATAAAAACAATTCTTAATTGTTTGATATTTCTAAATTTTCTTATCAAGTTTAAATCTTTTTATAATACTTTAGTATTTTGGTGATTTTGACTCCAAGTATTTGATAAACTAAATATGCAAAGGCTATTAATTTAAGCTGAGTGTTAAAAATATTTAGTACAAGATTGCAATAACTATAGAGACAAGCATGATAGTTAGCAAAATTTAGTAAATTTATGAATTTATTTTGAATTGCATAGAATTCATACTAAAGCATATTGCAGTCAAATATTAAATTTTGAAATCAATTTAGTTTAATTTCTCAATTTAGTAAGGCTTGACTAATTTTTTATATTAAAATTAATTTGTAATTTAATCTATTTAAATAATTAAGTTTTCATTTTTAATGTAAATTACATTTAAGGGTAGTGCGGTATATATATTATATTTTCTTTCTAAATACTAATTATTAGAGTTAATATAAACTAAATTTTTTAACTTATTCATGAATTGTTTG
>JH720027.1:254322-272636 GCA_000231845.2 Tetrahymena malaccensis 436 | reverse complement strand
TTAATTATATTATTTTTTTAAATTGAAAATAAATTCATTTTTATTCATTTAATAAAAAAATGTTATATATATATCTTACTTTTTATTAGGGGGATTTATCGAATCAGAGTTATTATTAAAAGATAGATCAATCAAATAAATGATTCAATCTATATTTAACATTTATTTATTTTAAATTTAATAAGAGCCCACCATAGACGAATAATAAATGGGTGTTAATTGATAAGATATAACTAAATATAAATAGATTATTACTCCTTACTTGCTCAAAAATTTTTTTAATTTCATATATTTACTATTTCCATATTAATTAAATTGCGTCATAAGAGTTAAAACATTTATTTAATAACAGCTAAAAAACAAGTAAAATAATGTATGATACTCAAATTGTTAATATTTAGATATTTTTAAAAGTGTTTTATTTCATTTTATTTTATATATTTTTGTAATACCAAGTTATGTCTTTTTGTTCATTTCTTTAAAAAACATTATTTTTTTTATAGCATTTTAGCATCTCTTTATCATGAATAAAAGCAATTCTTAATTTTTTCCATAAATTTTAAACCTTCTGATATTTCTAAATTTTCTAATCAAGTTTTAACCTTTTTATAATGCTTTAGTATTTTGGTGATTTTGACTCCAAGTATTTGATAAGCTAAATATGCAAAGGCTATTAATTTAACCTGAGTATTAAAAATATTTAGTACAAAATTGCAATAACAATAGAGACAAGCATGATAGTTAGCAAAATTTAGTAAATTTATGAATTTATTTTGAATTACATAGAATTCATACTAAAGCATATTGCAGTTAAATATTAAATTTTGAAATCTATTTAGTTTAATTTCTCAATTTAGTAAGGCTTGACTAGTTTTTTTTATAAAATTAATTTGTAATTTAAATTTATTATATTATTGACATTAAAATTTTTAAACAGATAAATATAATTGAAAACTTACATTTATGTACCATAAGACTGTAAGACAAAGATAAAATAATTGAAACGACTATCTATAACTAAATATAGATATAAGAATGCTGTAATATCAAGAAAAGGAGAAATTTGTAAATTATCCTAACAAAATCCCATAAATAAAAATCTTATTTGTAATCTGAAGTGAAGAATCCATATTTAATTTGGTTTTAATATCCTTTCTAAAAATATCTGATTTTATAGAGCTTATAGATTAAAATTCCATAGGGAATAATTAAAAGAGCAGTCGTCACTAACAACAAAAAAGAATTAGTTAAATTTTCATATAACTCATCACATTCAATAGATAAGTATTCCATAAGATATCCTTTATTATCAAAATGCTAGCAATTAACCTAATTTTAGTTATTTAATATAATAATTTATTTAAATTTATTTAAAAATTAATAATTTTACTGATCTATAGGTCTTAGAAAATAATTAGTTAAAAGAAAAGTAAACAAATATACTTATTGATATTCCAATATCTTTTAGGTACATTTTGTAATTAAAAATAATATTTTTAAAGACATAATAAATCATAAAGCATAGTATTATCAACAAATTAGTTCCTAAAAGAAAGAAAAAACCTTTTAATATTATGCTAATTCCTACAAATATTTATTCTAGCTAACATTCTGCTATCCTTAGTTCATCACTAAATAGGTTTCCAATATCAATTAGCATTTAAGAAAAAAATTTAGGGATATAAATATCATAAGAGAACATTATCCCTATTATTGATAGCTAAAAGATTAAAAATTTAGTTGCAATAACAAAGCTTTATTTATCTTGTCTAACATGTTCTTTAATAAGATAAAACATTACTTTTCTTAAAATGCTGTAGTCAAGGGAATGTTATAAATTGTTTTTTATGTTAATGACTATAATGATTGAAATTATAGAAATAATGAAGGGATAGATAATTTCTCTAAATGTTTTATCTGCGCATCTATTTATTTTAAAACATTATTAAATAATAGCTATTAACTAATCTTATTTACCTTTAGCATTTTTGATTCATATTCATAAAGTAACTTTCTCCCCAAATAGAGCCACTTCTGTCACAATCCTCACAAAGTGCTCCTATATATCCTATATCAAATAAATATTAACATAAATTTATATTAAATATGTATATATTTGTACCTTCTTTGCAATAGTAATTCAAATCTGTACGATTAATTTAAAATAAGCTCATTTTATTTGCTTGATTATAATAAATATCTCCAATACAATTTATGCAAGGATACAAAACAACTGATGTCTAGCTGACTCTCCAATATTTTGATGGTAAAATCATCTTATCTCTAAAGCACTAAATCTCTGTAGTAGGACACTTTTAACAGGTATCTGAAATAGTGAAACTATACTGACTTTCTTTACAATCTAAGCATATGTCATATTTTTCAAAGTATTTTTTTGGTATCTAACCTACATGACAATTTTAAACCATTTTTACATTAATTGTGAATTGATATGAATTATATCCTAAAATATACTCACTTTAGTTAAAGAAAGGAATTATTGTTAAATTATTTGAAATTTATAGCTTAAGCTATTATTTAAAATTTCCATATATTTGTATTTAATCAGTTAAATTGAATACTCCATTAATGTGGGTTATTTTATTTGAAGATAGAAAGCCATTTCCTTCAATTATATTGATAGATAGATATTAATCTTTAGGAATATTCAAAATATCTTCATTTTATTCATTAGAAAATTTAAGAATTATTTCATCCTATTTATATTTGAGAATTAATTTAAATATGAAATGATAATATTTATTTAAATTTTAATGATAATTATTTGATGAAAAAATTTTAATTTTTTTATTCTAAATAAAAACTAATATTTTTTATAAAAAAATTTAGAATAAATAGGAGTTTAAATAACTAATTCAGAAAAAATTTTTTTTAATTTATTTATTTAAAAAATAAAGATTTTAATTATTAAAAAAATAATTTACTTAAATCAATCCTCCTTAATGATTTTGTATTAATATCTCATTCGAATTTTAAACATATGTGCGATTTATATAAACATTGAATTTAGTAGGAGCAGTTTAGATAATTTACCCATATTTATCAGCTTTATTGTCTAAATAAGTATTATTTTAAAGTCTATTCACTCTCTAGCCAGTTGTTGAACCTAAAGCTCCTCCAAATGTTGCTCTATTTTTAGAAAATTCGCAATTAGAAATATTAATTAAGTTCACTAATACATCCTATTAGCTATTCTCCTAGAAAATAGCTCCACCATATTAAATTGCTTAGTTTTCATTAAAAACACTTTAGTAAACTAAAATACTTGCCTATTTTAAGTAAATAGCTCCTCCATTTATATGGGCTTTATTGTTCATAAACACAGAATTTTAAACTTTTAAATTACCTGTAGTAATTTGTTATGGATTTATTTTATTTTCTTAGTTCAACTAATATTACTGTAAAAATAAACAAGAACCATATTAAGCAATATTATTCTAAAATGTTGAATTTAAAACCTATAAATTTATTGTTGATATTTAGATTGTACCAAATTTACAATATTTACAATTATTGTCTGTTGTGTTTAACTTATAAATTAAACAACTCTAGCTATTGTAAAATGCTATGCTTTAAACATCTTATCCAGGCTTTTCTGAACTATTAAATACGTTTTTATTATCTTTTATTTATGAATTATAGATATAAATATTTTTAGTATCTATTACACTTATAAGATTTTTTAAGAAATAACTGTTTTTGTAATGGTTGTTAACATCATAAAAAGTTATAGCACTTTAAACGATTAAAATCTTTTTTAAAATTAAATTTAGATCATAAGAATCTAAAAATTCTATAGATGAATCTAATAGCAATTCAAAAACTGAATCTGTAATTTCTAAGCTGTAAGCATTTTCAACTGAAATTAATGAAGAATCTGATGATAGCCAGTTTGGTTATTAAATGAGTTATTTTTTAATTTTTTAAATTTAATCTATAAAGTGTTAAATATGACTAGTAACTACTATAGAACTAAAAAAAACATATGATTTAGAGTTTTTATAGTTTTAAATGTAAATATCACTTCCTTTATGTGAATAGTTGTCTATAAAATAGCTCAATTTAATATTTATAGAATTTTTAAAATAGGCAGAAGACTAAATCTGTAGAGCTCCTCCTTGACTGAAAGCAAAATTTTTAGTAAAATTAGATTTGAAAATATTTATATCATAACCTAATGATCGCCTTCCATTTACAGCAATAGCTCCTCCTTGTGTTTCTAGATCATCATTGCTATATGCTATATTATTTATATATTCACTTTCTAAAGATGTAAAGCTACCTTTATTTTAAGTCGACCAATATATTGCTCCTCCATTTTTACCATGTCCATTAATAAAATTAGATTTTTATATAAAAAGTATTTAGCTTATTGCGTTTAAAAACCCTCCTTGCTTAGTTGTTTTTATATCAATATAATTAGCAGAATTAGTAAAGTTGCTCTAGATTATTCTCATAGATTCAATTTAGCCTGAAATCCAACCAAACTAACTATTTATGCTTAATTCCGTGAAACTACAATTTGCAAAAATCACTGACAAAGTAGGGGCATCAAAATAAAAACCTTGAGAAATTTTTCCTAAAATAAACTTCATTTATAATAAAATAAGTTAACAAAGTTTTTTTAAGTTTAATTTAAAATAATATGATAGTTAAATAAATATCTTTTTTTACCTTATCTGTTTTAATATCTTCTTAAAATAGAGAAAATGTTACATTATAAATTGACATATTACTTATTTACTTAGAAAAAACAGAAAAAAGTGAAATATCTTGTATAGTATCTTTGACTACTGATGTAATTTAATTACTAATTACATTTCTAATAAATATTTATAGTGGATTATATGATTATTAAATCATGTTTTCAAAATAAAATATTTATTTTGAAAAATTTATACCTTTTTAGACTATATCATGAATGCTTATTTATTAGATTGTTTATTTTAGGTAGCATATTTATGATGCCATAAAAATTTTTTGAGTTTAGAATTAGCTAATTTATGAAATTGACACATTCATAATGTTTTCAGTTTTCAATAATAAAAAATCCTGATTATCAACTAAAGAAGCATTTTTAACTACAACATTATTTAAATTAATGAGATAAATCATTATTAAGGCTGTTTCAGAGTAAAATTAGTTTCTTTCAATAATTATTCCATTTAAAGTAAAATTAGAATTTTTACTAGTAAAGTAGCTAATTAAAAAATAGTTTTCTAATGTGATAGTGTTGTCTAAAACTTTAATTTCTTCAAAGTAAGAAGTTTTTTTATTAACATTTAGTATGCTATCTTGTTATTAAATTAAGTTATAGTACTAAATATTATTAGATAAAATGGACATTTTAGTTAAATTAAAATGATTTGATGTTATTAAAGGTATCATCTCTTTTTTTCCTTATAATAATGTGCATTTATTTAAGGATAGATTATTAATTATTAGAGAATTTATAAAATTGATATTGAGAATGGTAGATTAATTATAAAAGGAGCTATTATAAAAAGTTATATTTTCTAAAGTGATGTTAATATTCTATTTTGGTGAACTGTTTTAGATGACTTCCATCAATAGCGTCTTCTTATCAAAAGTAGTTGAATTAAAAAATAAATTTGTTATTTCAATATTAACATATAGCATATTCAGTTTAATCAAATTTGATTGTTAAAAAAATCCCTATTTTTTATAAATTAATTTTTAATTTACTTAGATTTTTTTACAAAAAAATTATAAAAAAATTTTAAAAATAAATTTCATATCTAAATAATGGTTTACATTAATTATATTGGTTGAGCTTATCTTAAGATTCATTTGGGAATTCTATAATGAGTAAGTATTAATCAAAGGTATTTAATTTTAAACATAAACGTTCTCAAAAGTTATATATTCAAAAGTTAAATTTGTCTAAAGTATTGTAGCTATATCGAAGACAAATAGTTGAATATTTTTATTTGTTTCATTCTAATAAAATCTACAATTCGTCAGTTAAAATGCAGTAAGTGAATTGTCTTTAATAGTTAACCCAAAATTGAAATTTATTTTTTACTATTTAAAAATAATATTTTAAATGTAAACTTCTTCAAACCCTTAAATAGCGAACACTCCTTATTGTTGGAACTCAAGTAAAAAATTTGATTTAGTTGTAATTTTTAAAATAGTTGACAAAGTTCTAAATTTCTCCTTTAAAGTTATTATTATTTTTTAAGGCTTTTGCTCTTTGCAGATATTTTCTAAAAATATTAACTAAACTTCCAATTCTTTAACTTATAATTCATTATAAAAAACTATAGCTTGATCGAATTCTATCTCATTTATTATAAATTAGTTTAAATTAATTTCATTTATACGATTAAAATTAATTGGATTTTCCATAGAACCATCTCCTAATCTACTATTCAGATCTAAGCATTATGTATATATAATTTTTTACTTTTTATAATAGCAACCTTGATCCTAATGCTTGCATAGATAGCATTTCCTTCTTGATTTATCATATGTTATTGTGTAGTTTTATAAAACATAACTCTAGTCTAAAGTTTGTTTACAAGAAAAGCATTAAGCATCATACAAATAAAGAGGATTTATGCTTAAATTGCTGCTACTAGCACATGTTTCACAGCTATTTATTAATAAAGAATATTATCAAAGTTTATTAAAAATAATTAAAACTTTACAGAATAGGGCATATTTAACAGTCATCACCAGAAGAAGTAAGGGATACCATTTGATTTGGATTTGGGATATAATTTTTTTTAAAATAAATCTTACCAATAAAATACTGTAAGGAGTCAATTTAAGCTATTAACTTATCATAATTGCATTATATACATTAAGGTTTCTTATCTATTAAAATGCATTATAGACAATTCTGGCCACATTTAACTTTAATGCAATATTTGAGTTATTAGTCATAATAATATCCATCTTAACATTCTGTACAAATAAATTAATACCCATTTTACATATGATTTTTTCTGTCATTTAAAGATATATTTAATTATTTGTAGATAAGTTATGATGTAAAATTAAAATTTCTTGTACCTATAAATACAAATAATAAGTATAATTTAATAAGATAGAATACTTACCTTCATAGCATCTTGAACAGCCAACTGGGCATTTGATGCAGCCAAAAATAGATGGAATACTATCTTAATCTAAACAACTAGTGCATTAATATATAGGATTACTTAGAGTATTTTTCTCATAGTATTTATAACATTCTTTACACCCTATAATCTTAATTTTAACATGAAATAATTCAATTTTTTCCCAAAAAATCAAACTAAAAATTATATTACATGCTTTTTACACAAATTAATTTCATCACAGGTTGAATTTTAATTTAAATTTAATATTTAGCCATTACTACAAAATTAGCAATTAAGATTAAATGCAGAATTAGTGTAACATGAGCTACAATATTTTATAGAACAGCCCTCTTTACATGATTTTTAATCAGCTGAGATAGTAAATCCTTTAGAGCATCTTTTACAAATATTGGTAGCTATAAAATTTTACTTTTTACTAACAAACTACCATATTTATTCTGTTAAATCATATACTTAGTTATTTTATTTTATTTAAACGCTGTTATACTCGCATTTTATTATTGAATTTGTACAAGACTCACCTAATTGAATGTATAACATTAAAGTAAATTAAATTAATTATAGCTAATAAATAAGAGTTGAAATTACCATCATAAGAAACAAAATAATCTTAAGGACATTATATACACTTTTTAATATAATTTTTGTAAGTAAATTGTTAATAAGTTAATGCACTTAGTTAATCTTTGTTATTATTGAGAACTTCATCTTAATTTTCTAATTTTTATATAAATAATAAATTATATTAAAATTTTTAATCATTTCAAAATTTATTTGTTTTAAAGTTCTTTAAAAAGAATATTAAATATTATTAAATACTCAACACTATTTTTTTAAATTATGAATTGAATTTTTTAAATTTATTTTACAAAATTTTTTTTAATTTAATTTTTATAAATTTATTAATTTATTGCTTCAAAAATATAAATTAAAATTTAAATAAAGTATTACCATATTAGCATTATCTACAATTTGTACCACAAAAATCACATGATTAAAGATCATATTTAACAAGATATGTGAGATCGCATTCTAAGCATATTTTTATGAAATTATATTTGCTTTAATTATTATTATCAATTAGGCTTTTTTATATAGCTTTTCCATTTATTATTGTTGCATATTAACAAATCATGCAATTTTCTGGGCATTCATCACACTGACCATTGTTTAATAAGAATTTAGGTTTACACTAAATACATGTCATTTATTAATTTTATGAATATATGCAAGAATTACAACCTGTAGGACCTATTTAAATGTAATTTTAATTATTTAATTTAAATAAATATTTGTTACATGACTCAGATGTATTTTTTGAGATTTAATAAGAATTTTCTTGCCTTTAAATTATAAAATTCTATGCTTAATACTTTTGCTAAACAATTTAAATGTTATCATCAAGTTAAATCTTGAAATTTAAGCAAGTTCTATATAAAGATTTATTTTATTACCTTTTTTATTTTATTTGAAAAATAAATAACTTTCATATATATTTTTATTGATATACCATTAAGGAGTTTCTGATGAGCAATCTAAACATTTATAGGTTGGAATAGTTTGATAGAACTAATATAAAATTTAGTCCTCTTAAGGAGAATCTTTAAAGCATTCAATGCAGACAGATTTTAATTCAGATTCTTGATATAAAAAGTAACCTTCTATACATTATGTACAGAATGTTGGAGATGTGCATGAATAGCAGCTTTTTATGTAAAAATATTATTTATGATTTAATTTATTAAAAATATTATGAATAATTACCCTCGCGGACATTTAGATGATGAGTTTATTTTACATTCTTACTAATCATAACAGTCTTATATAACATAAATCAATTGCATTTCAAAATTCAATCCTTTATTTCCAGGAGTTATGTTTAACTTTTCTTCTAGGCTATAGCAAATTTAATTTCCAGGGTTTATGTAGTATTTAGGACACTATAAACAATTTTTATTTACTTATTCCATATCTTGACAAAAACTTAAATTGCTCATACAATTCATATTTCCGCTTTGATTTGGTAAGTTTAAATTTTAAACCATGCATTATTTCTAACTTTTATCACGAGCAAAACACTGAAAATTATTAATCAATCTTAATAAGCTATTTGAATTCAAACAAATTTTGTTAATTAAGCAGTAATCATCAGGACAAATCTCACATAGACCAGAATTTAGATTTTAACAATACCCTATTTTAAAATATTATTATTTTGTTTAATTTCAGTTTTAAACATAAGTATTTAATTCGTCAATCAAAGAAATTAAAAAGTTTTAAAATAAAAAAATAGATAAACTTAATTCCTACTCTTAAATCACTTTTATTTTTATTTGCTAAAGTAAATTTATTAAAATATTACCATAAGTATCTTTGCAGTATATAATTAAATCTGACTAAAAAAGGTCCAAACATTTATTTTAATCCTTCAAGGACAAGCACTAACTTATCTCACAATTTTTGCATGAGCCATTTTATACACAAAAACCATTTTCGTCTATACAAACTCCTTTTTTTGTATCTATTAATTAGCAAACTTTAGTACTGAGATTAATGCAGTATTTTTCATAAGCACAAGCAATCTTTATTTAAATAAAATAAATAAGTAAATTTTAAGATAAATTAAATTAAACTAAAACTATTACTGCTTCTGGTTCTTCTTTTTTAAGACAATTGAATGTATCTTTTTAAATTCCTATTTATTTATGAAAGTTAAATACTTATTTAATATAAAAATTAATAATATTTTTACCAATAGCATTTGGATTCATAAAATCTAATTTGTAGCATGCTCCTAACTTATTTTAGCTACTTACATATAAGCAATATCTTAAATTTTTATAAAATAAATATTATAAATCAATTCGCATTGTTTTTCATATAAATTAAGTAATAATATACCCAATATTAAAACATTTTTCGGCTCCATATTTTCCATAAGATTATGGTTTTAAGCATTTTTAGGTTACTTTTTCTTTACCAGGATATTAATCAGATAAAGGTATACATGCTCCAGAATTAATACAAAACTCTTCAACACATGTAACAGCTATTGATTCACCTTAACGAAGACACTCTTAGGTTTATGAACTTCTTCCTATTTTATTTGGATCTTTAGAGTCTAACTTTTCACATTTATTGTTAGTATTTTTGTTGATACAATATGGGCCATCTAAGCATCCTATACTGTTTTCTATAAAATTAAAAATTACTTGGATAACTGAAAAATTTTTAAATACCATCATTCAACTTTTAGCAAGTTTGATTTGCATTTTTTGCCTAATATTAATATTCTTAGAGTTTTTAACATTTTTACTATCCTTGTCTAATATAAATAAAGTATTTGAACTGGAGAATACAAATTAAAAATTAATTATTTAAAACTTACTCATTAGTTAGTATACAGTAAGCCCTATCCAAACAAGTTTTTATTTCTTTCAATAAAAAAAATTATTTATTATTATTTTTAAATTTAAATTTACTAATTTCTGAAAATAAATCCGCATTAGTTATACAAAAACCTTTTATATTTGTTCCAACAATTAACGAATCTGTTGCATATTTAAATCCTTCATACAGACAGTATTATTTTGAATTATATTCAAAGAAGCAGCTTGATTTTACACATGTTTCTATATCTTTTATATTTCCAGTCTTAAAAGGATCTTAATAAGGTAGGCAATAACCTGTAATTTTTTCTCTTGCATATCTATTTTAGTCTAAGGAAGGTAATAGAGATTAGCAAGCATTTTAAAACATAGTGTTTAGACAAAATTATCCTGGCATACATCTATTTTTAATGAATTTAATTAATTAATTAACTAACTAATATTAAAAAAATACTTTATAGCATTAGGCTAGTCTTAATAAACACAATATCCTTTGGCATCTGTTCCAATTCTTTTGACAGTTGCATCCCAAAGAAAACATCCTTAACCAGATTTAGGATCATTTTAAACTTTATAATCTATGCAATAAGAGCTTGAACATTAGGAAATCGCTTTAATAATGAATGATAAATTGTATTATATTTAGTCATTTAAAAAGTTATATTACAAGGATAATATTAACCAGCAACTGCACAATTATAATTAACCTAAACTCCCTAAAATAATTTATGAGAAAAAATCTTTAATTTTATCTATAAAAAGAAATATTATTTTACAGCAAGAATAGGTTCTGTATCGCTTATTTATTAACATTTTTAAAAGCTATCTATACAATAATTTTTGCTACATTCCACATTTGGAGATTCTCCTAATTTCAAACATGTTTAATTGCTTGCCTTACCCACATAATTTGAATCATAAGCTTAACATTAATTTACATTTAAACAATATCTATTTTTATATAAACATATTTATTAAATATAAAAATGCACAAAATATACCCTTAATAGCATTATGTGATAGTACTATTAGAAACTTATTTGGCAGTTAAACAACTATAATTGTTTTTACTGACTCCAACATAATTTGTACTATTTAAAGCTCTAATATATCCATTAATGTCTTAACAAAAATTTGGTTTTAAGTTTATGATGTCTAAAATAAAATAAATTAATAATCCTTAATTAAAAATTTAGTAAAAAAATACTTGCTAAAACACCTAATTTAAATGCAACTTAATCCTAAATAGCACAATGCTTATTATCTAAAATATATCCTACATATATATTAGACTATCCATTTTCAACTGATCCATTATCGATTATTTACACGCATTTTTAAGAAAATGGATCATAACAAATTTTTGTGTCTTCAGCACATCTATTATACATAAAAATAAAAAAATTCCTTTAATATTTATATTTTATTAAATTACCTCACAGCAGGAGAGGTATTAATAGCTAAGCATTTTCCACTATCATCTATACCTACAGTATCAGAACTACCTAAAAGATAGCAAGCTTTATATTTGTCACCTTAGTAGCAATAGTTAAATTAACATTTCATTAATTCTATTTTTAGAATTTTTTTTAATTTATATTTAAATCTTCAAAAAAATATACAATTTGTATAATTCCCTGCTCCTATTAAACAAGATGTGTCTTTATTTATACCCTATTTTAGTTTAAAAAAATAAATAGAAGAAATTAAGAATATTTACTGATATAACGATGTCTTAAGTAGATAACTAATAACATTTTTAGTTATATACGCAGAGATTTAAAGTTTTATATGCACATTCAATAGCGGGAGTTTATGTTTCTAAACCACAGTAGCCATTTTGTTATTTTAAAATTAATTTTTTATCAAAACCTATTTCTTTGCACTAATTCTCCCAAATGCAATAACTAATACAAAAATAATATTGAGCTGATTAATTTAATAAAAAAAATTTACCCATAAGAACAAAATTCAATTTATTAAAACGCTAAAGTATCAGCTTTAAGACACCTTTGATACTAAATATCTCTACCAGCATACTGGTTATCTAGTATGTTTCTAATAATATAATTATCATCTTAACAATATTCTGTTTGTAAATTAATGATAGCTAATTTAATTAAAAGTAAATTAAAAATATGTAGTTATAAAACGAAGCTGACTCTGAAATTCTGTTAAAGAAGTAAAAAATAGGATATTAACAACACGACACCACCTCAAACCCTAGGTGGTTTTAACTCTAAATATTCGCATTTTTGCGAATATTTAGAGTTAAAACCACCTAGGGTTTGAGGTGGTGTCGTGTTGTTAATATCCTATTTTTGAAGTAGCTTAGTCTTTCATTGCGCAAAAGCCAGTTCCCGTAATATGACCCAAATAGTATTCTTTTAAAATCTCTTATCTAAAAGGAACACAATAGTAATTTAGATCTTTCGTTTTACATACATTTTGGTCTTAAGAGCATTTCATAATGTTATAATTATTATTTTTTTTTAAGCATTAATAATTTGTGTCTGCTGCTACTATATAAGTATCCATACTATAGCAGCCTCCTAACCAATTACAATAATTATCTCTTTATGGTGTATTAATTTTTACACATTAATTGATGCTAACATCTAAACAAATATAACCAATAAGTTTAGTACATCTATTAGTTAATAAATTTTAATTATTAAAATAATTAATCTAATAAAAAATTTCCAATAAAGGTTGTCAAATTAGAAATATCAATTATTCAAAATTATTAGTTTGAATAAAATATATTAGTGAGTTATTTAATACCTTTCTGCTGGTCCTTAATTTTCATCTATGCACATCCCGCTTTTATCTTTACCAACAAAGTTTTTTAATCCATCTAATAAGAAACAAGCGGATTAATTTTATTAGTTTGTTTGTATGCAATGTTAGGTAGAACACATTTTTACAGCTTTTAATAAAATTTGTTTTTTAATCATAAATTTTAAAATAATATTATTACATTATGTATATTAGCCTCTTTACAAACAGTTCCCGTGAGTATCCATCCCCTAATAAAAATATATTTTTTAAAATTAAGATTAAGTGAAAGAAAACCATACAGAATAAAGCTAATTTTCATCTGATAAATTAAAGCATTATTAATTTAGCATACAAAAATTTTAATAATCTTTATTAATACATTCGATAGAATTAGGTTATTATTCTTTACCACATTACTAATTTGACAATTTGGCTGCATAAAAGATTTTATTATCATAGTCATAAAAACCAATTTGCTTACATTAATTCTAATATATACAATAACTAAAAATTTATTTATCTTTAAGATTATCTTTATTAATTGAAGTTACCCTTATATACATAGTTCAATAGATTAAGAATATGAATCAGTTTTAAGGCAAGCTTAGTTGATTGAATCTCTTCCAACGTATGGGGTTTATAATAATTAGATAGTAAAATTATTATCTTAACAATAATTTTTATTCAAGTTAACAATAGCTATTATAAGTATACTTTTAAACTTTACTTAATCTAAATAAATAAATTTACTTTATAGTTTTGATAATGAAGTTTTTTAACCTGGCTATGCACATATCCCAGTACTTTATATGTATCCTACATACTATGAAGAATTCTAGTAAAATATGCATTATTTTTTATCATTTGTTAAGCAAAAAATTGTGGGATCATTAAAACATTAATCTATTTCACCATTTTGAGGTATTTAATTTAGTGTCAAACATTTATAATTTGTATCTCTGCCAATATATTATTGAGCTGACATTTATTAACAATTATTATTTAAAATACATCCATTCCCAGAACCTCCATAGCTTTGAGTATTTTAGCATGTTTAAGTAGAGATATCATAACAAATATAACGAGATTGGAAGCATCTTTATATTTTAAATATAAATTATTCAAAACAAAAAAAAGCTAAAAATTAAAGGGTGTGAGTGAGGAAATTTATTAAAATGTTTTCAAAATTAAAAATAATTATTATATAAATTTTAATGGAAGTTTAGTATTTTTTTTACTTTACTGCCTTCGTATTATAGCCTACGCAATTTTAATTTTAATCAATCCCTATTGTATTTTATGTTCCATCAAACTTGATACAACTTTTTTTCCCAGATTAAGAATAAATACAATAATCTTAGCCACAACTCTACAAATCTATTTTAAAATAAATCAAATAATTTTAGTTTATTTCTAAAATATAATTGTCAAATAAAATTAATACCATCGTATTACTGATTTTAAATTGCACACTAACCATTATTTCTTATTCCCTAAATCAAATTATTATTAAGTTATTTATTTTTATTATTTATTAATAATGTATTACTGAAGAATTAGTGTTTGAATTAGATACTTGCAAGCATTAGTTTTGTGATAAGCAAGCTGGATATGATGCAAAGCATTCAACTGAATTTGATTAATTTAACTATGCACAAGTTTAATCGTCTAGCTTCGCAGGGTTTTACTAGGACATTTAAATACAATTTGAACCATTAAAGCATTGTCTAAAATATTAAAATAAACTTTGGAATTAATTAGTAAAATAAAGATATTTTACTGTGAAGGGCAGTTAGATACTTATAAATTAAAAGATATTTTCTTTTTCTCGATTTCTAATAAGCAGAATCCTTCTTTATTAACATCCTTTAGAAAAATCATTAATAAAAACAGAAAGAGTAAAATAAAAATACATAAATTCTTGTACGATTAGTATTTTCCACCTTTATACATTCTACTTTTGAATCATTTTTATAAATACAATATTATCGCTTACAAATTAGTATGGTATCTTGAGGTAAATATTGTCCTTAAAATATACATGTTTTATGGGTGGTCATTCCCTTTTATTAGATTGTTATTAAAATAAATATGGTTTAAAATTTTTAAGAAAATACAATAATTTCAGCGTTCGAATATGGGATACAAGTTCTTTGGTTATGAGCATTCTTATACTTACATGAATTTTGATTACAAAATACCCTCTCTTTGTAAAATTAGCTTTAGAAGACACAAATACCATCAATTGAAATACCCTTTTTGAAATTAAATTAATTACGATTAATTTAACCTTTACCACATATTCGTAAATACATCAGCTTAAATTATGTCCAAGCATTACTATTTTTCCTCAAAATAACAAGATTTCCTAATTTGATAAATTCTTAATTAAAATTGATGGACTTCTTAATAATTAATAACTTTTACATTTTTCTGCACTTCCAAATTTACTCAATCCTAGAATGAATACATTCGTATTTTAGAGGTATTTTTTTATTCGCGTATCCAAATATAATTCTTCCATATAAATCTTAGCAATAGCCTTCTTTTACATAACTTAAATCTAAAGCAAAAAATAAGGATATTATTCATAATCTTTTTTAATTCATTAAAAACAAACAAATATGTATAAATTGTATACTTGAAGGTGAACCAAAACCAAGTGTTTATTCATATAAGCCTACACAAATACCCCCTTCTTACAAAATAGCTGCTACAAACTAGCTTTTTCTGACTTTTATGCAGCCTTTTCTATCATTTGTCATACAAACAGGCTCTTAACTGCTTTTACAGAATTCTACCTATTCGTATTAAAATGAGTCAATGACACAGTATCCTTAGCGTTTTTCTCTTCCGATAAACATCACACCATCAATTAAATTGCATTTTTACTTTTTTTAATAAAAACATTCATTATCTTGTTTGCAAGAGCAACTAATAAATGAAATATATTAGCTGAACAAAATACTTAAAACAAAAACTTTCATTTACATTAAATTTTCAATTAATTTTTTGATATTAAAAAATATTATGATTTTGTTTTGTTCTTGATTCTTTCATCTATAAATATGATTAAAAGAAAGTTGAGATATAAGTTTTTATTTTCTTAATTGAATTTTAGATTACAATTTTAATTAAAAACAGAAAGCCGTAAGATAAATTTTCTTTTAATTTCTATTTTGAGAATAAAATAATTAAACTTATTTTTTTTACTTTATATTAATTAAAGATTAACTTAATATCTATTATAAACTAATAAAAAAATAACACTTATTTCAAGTCTTTAATTTAAAATAAAAAAACCTTTGATTAACTTCTTTATATTTAATTGAAAATCAAATAAATTTCTAAAGGATTTAAATAAATGAAAAAAATTATATTTAAAATATTTTTTTGCATTTATTGTGTTTAAAATATTTTATTTTTAAAAGAAATTTATTTTTTAAATTTTATATTTTTTATTATACTTCTGAATACTTTTTAGCTGTGATAAATTAAAATTAGAAATAAAAATCCTATTATATTTATATTATTAATTAAATTTTATAAATTATAACAAAAAAAAAAATAAATCAAAATTTTTTTAAATAAAAGAAAATAAATTTTTTACAAAAATATAAAGTAAGTATAAAAGCCAAAAAATAAGACAAATATATTTTTATAATATAAAAAGTTGAGAAAGAGTGACTTTTGGATAATAATAGATCCAACACAAATTCATAATTAGATGAAGCTAGATTTATGTACCACATGAAAACTCTCTACTAAAAGTATAAAAAGAAATACCTACCCTAAATAGATAGTGAAACTGATCTATAAACGAAAAATAAGTCACAAATGATATCTTAGGGCACTAAAACTAAACAAATAAATGAAGCCAATAATAACCTTACAAACAACAAGAATTCAAACGTTGGATTAAACAAGATTGTAACTATTAGAAGTTTAAACTTTCCAAAATTACATCAAAAAAAATTAATTATTAATTGGTATCATTAATAAAAGAATCACATAATAATTAAAGTCATAGTTATGCAAAAAATTAATAAATAGACTATTCTAAAAACAAAAGGAATATTATCCAACAAAAAATTAGTTAATTCACAGGATAACTATGGTAAAAACTAAGAGATTGCAAGAAGCTGAAGAAACACATATTGACTGAATACATGATTCTTTAATTAATTTATAAATACTATATATAATCCATCGCACGGGACTTTAAAAGACTAATCCTAAAAACTTTAATCAATGTAAGTACTAAAAGTGAACCCAATATTATTAAGACAATTCAATTACTATAAATTTTATTAAAGCAAATGAAAAAATCAATATTAAAATATGAAATACATATCTAGTCCCATATTAAATCATTTATGTGCTAAAATTTAACCTAAAACTCTCCTTTATATATTTTCACTTTTTTAATCTAATTAAAATAACTAAATTCATAATTAATCAATAATTAAATTTTTTTATTTAATTTTTAAAGTAAAGTAAAGGACAATTCAATAATTTAGTAATTCATCAAAAAATATTTGAAATTAATTAATTTACTAGCTTAAATAAGCTATGTAAAAATAAGAAATGCTGAAAAAGTAATTTAATTAGATTATATATAATATGTAACGATACAACTGATCCAGAGGGTATAAATTATTTTTATTGAAAAGATCTCGAGAGCTATATCTCTTATTTATCATTAATATTCTAAATTTATATTTGATCTCAGTTTTATTGATTCACTCTATCCAAATTTAATCTTATTAAAAAATAATTAATTAATTAAATATTTTTGTAATTTATTAAATTTAAATAAATTGTTTCTAAATAAATATCAAAAAAATAAATGATAAAATAGTATAAACGTTTTAAAAGCTTAAAAGATGTAAACATTTATTTTTTAACTAATTATCCTTTAATTTTATTTTTTCCATAAAAAAGTTTTTAAACTCTTAACTTTAAAGTCACATTGATCTCCATATAGAACTCTGGTAAATTAAATTTATAA
>JH720027.1:206212-245762 GCA_000231845.2 Tetrahymena malaccensis 436 | reverse complement strand
TGGGCTTTATTGTTCATAAACACAGAATTTTAAACTTTTAAGTTACCTGTATTAATTTGTTATGGATTTATTTTATTTTCTTAGTTCAACTAATATTACTGTAAAAATAAACAAGAACCATATTAAGCAATATTATTCTAAAATGTTGAATTTAAAACCTATAAATTTATTGTCGATATTTAGATTGTACCAAATTTACAATATTTACAATTATTGTCTGTTGTGTTTAACTTATAAATTAAACAACTCTAGCTATTGTAAAATGCTATGCTTTAAACATCTTATCCAGGCTTTTCTGAACTATTAAATACGTTTTTATTATCTTTTATTTATGAATTATAGATATAAATATTTTTAGTATCTATTACACTCATAAGATTTTTTAAGAAATAACTGTTTTTATAATGGTTGTTAACATCATAAAAAGTTACAGCACTTTAAACGATTAAAATCTTTTTCAAAATTAAATTTAGATCATAAGAATCTAAAAATTCTATAGATGAATCTAATAGCAATTCAAAAACTGAATCTGTAATTTCTAAGCTGTAAGCATTTTCAACAGAAATTAATGAAGAATCTGATGATAGCCAATTTGGTTATTAAATGAGTTATTTTTTAATTTTTTAAATCTAATCTATAAAGTGTTAAATATGACTAGTAAAAACTAAAGAACTAAAAAAAACATATGATTTAGAGTTTTTATAGTTTTAAATGTAAATATCACTGCCTTTATGTGAATAGTTGTCTATAAAATAGCTCAATTTAATATTTATAGAATTTTTAAAATAGGCAGAAGACTAAATCTGTAGAGCTCCTCCTTGACTGAAAGCAAAATTTTTAGTAAAATTAGATTTGAAAATATTTATATCATAACCTAATGATCGCCTTCCATTTACAGCAATAGCTCCTCCTTGTGTTTCTAGATCATCATTGCTATATGCTATATTATTTATATATTCACTTTCTAAAGATGTAAAGCTACCTTTATTTTAAGTCGACCAATATATTGCTCCTCCATTTTTACCATGTCCATTAATAAAATTAGATTTTTATATAAAAAGTATTTAGCTTATTGCATTTAAAAACCCTCCTTACTTAGTTGTTTTTATATCAATATAATTAGCAGAATTAGTAAAATTGCTCTAGATTATCCTCATAGATTCAATTTAGCCTGAAATCCAACCAAACTAACTATTTATGCTTAATTCCGTGAAACTACAATTTGCAAAAATCACTGACAAAGTAGGGGCATCAAAATAAAAACCTTGAGAAATTTTTCCTAAAATAAACTTCATTTATAATAAAATAAGTTAACAAAGTTTTTTTAAGTTTAATTTAAAATAATATGATAGTTAAATAAATATTTTTTTTTACCTTATTTGTTTTAATATCTTCTTAAAAACGAGAAAATGTTACATTATAAATTGACATGTTACTTATTTACTTAGAAAAAACAGAAAAAAGTGAAATATCTTGAATAGTATCTCTAACTACTGATGTAATTTAATTACTAATTACATTTCTAATAAATATTTATAGTGGATTATATGATTATTAAATCATGTTTTCAAAATAAAATATTTATTTTGAAAAATTTATACCTTTTTAGACTATATCATGAATGCTTATTTATTAGATTGTTTATTTTAGGTAGCATATTTATGATGCCATAAAAATTTTTTGAGTTTAGAATTAGCTAATTTATGAAATTGACACATTCATAATGTTTTCAGTTTTCAATAATAAAAAATCCTGATTATCAACTAAAGAAGCATTTTTAACTACAACATTATTTAAATTAATGAGATAAATCATTATTAAGGCTGTTTCAGAGTAAAATTAGTTTCTTTCAATAATTATTCCATTTAAAGTAAAATTAGAATTTTTACTAGTAAAGTAGCTAATTAAAAAATAGTTTTCTAATGTGATAGTGTTGTCTAAAACTTTAATTTCTTCAAAGTAAGAAGTTTTTTTATTAACATTTAGTATGCTATCTTGTTATTAAATTAAGTTATAGTACTAAATATTATTAGATAAAATGGATATTTTAGTTAAATAAAAATGATTTGATGTTATTAAAGGTATCATCTCTTTTTTTCCTGATAGTAATGTGCATTTATTTAAGGATAGATTATTAATTATTAGAGAATTTATAAAATTGATATTGAGAATTGTAGATTAATTATAAAAGGAGCTATTATAAAAAGTTATATTTTCTAAAGTGATGTTAATATTCTATTTTGGAGAACTGTTTTAGATGACTTCCATCAATAGCGTCTTCTTATCAAAAATAGTTGAATTAAAAAATAAATTTGTTATTTCAGTATTAACATATAGCATATTCAGTTTAATCAAATTTGATTGTTAAAAAAATCCCTATTTTTTATAAATTAATTTTTAATTTACTTAGATTTTAATTTATTAAAAATTTTAAATTAATTTGATTTATTTTCCTTAACTTTATAATCATCCTTGCTTTTTTAAAAATATATAAATATAAAGATAGTGAAGGATTTAAATTTATTTATTGGAGAAAATTTAAATCAATACCAAATGAAAAATATTTTAAAAATGTAATAAATATAATTTTACAAAAAAATTATAAAAAGATTTTTAAAATAAATTTTATATCTAAATAATAGTTTACATTAATTATATTGGTTGAGCTTAACTTAAGATTTATTTGGGAATTCTATAAAGAGTAAGTATTAATCAAAGGTATTTAATTCTAAACATAAATATTCTCAAAAGTTACATATTCCAAAGTTAAATTTGTCTAAATAACTGTAGCTATATCCAAGACAAATAATTGAATATTTTTATTTGTTTCATTCTAATAAAATCTACAATTCGTCAGTTAAAATGCATTAAGTGAATAGTCCTTAATAGTTAACCCAAAATTGAAATTTATTTTTTATTATTTAAAAATAATATTTTAAATGTAAACATCTTCAAACCCTTAAATATCAAACACTCCTTATTGTTGGAACTCAAGTAAAAAATTTGATTTAGTTGTAATTTTTAAAATAGTTGACAAAGTTCTAAATTTCTCCTTTAAAGTTATTATTATCTTTTAAGGCTTTTGCTCTTTGCAGATATTTTCTAAAAATATTAACTAAACTTCCAATTCTTTAACTTATAATTCATTATAAAAAACTATAGCTTGATCGAATTCTATCTCATTTATTATAAATTAGTTTAAATTAATTTCATTTATACGATTAAAATTAATTGGATTTTCCATAGAACCATCTCCTAATCTACTATTCAGATCTAAGCATTATGTATATATAATTTTTTACTTTTTATAATAGCAACCTTGATCCTAATGCTTGCATAGATAGCATTTCCTTCTTGATTTATCATATGTTATTGTGTAGTTTTATAAAACATAACTCTAGTCTAAAGTTTGTTTACAAGAAAAGCATTAAGCATCATACAAATAAAGAGGATTTATGCTTAAATTGCTGCTACTAGCACATGTTTCACAGCTATTTATTAATAAAGAATATTATCAAAGTTTATTAAAAATAATTAAAACTTTACAGAATAGGGCATATTTAACAGTCATCACCAGAAGAAGTAAGGGACACCATTTGATTTGGATTTGGGATATAATTTTTTTTAAAATAAATCTTACCAATAAAATACTGTAAGGAGTCAATTTAAGCTATTAACTTATCATAATTGCATTATATACATTAAGGTTTCTTATCTATTAAAATGCATTATAGACAATTCTGGCCACATTTAACTTTAATGCAATATTTGAGTTATTAGTCATAATAATATCCATCTTAACATTCTGTACAAATAAATTAATACCCATTTTACATATGATTTTTTCTGTCATTTAAAGATATATTTAATTATTTGTAGATAAGTTATGATGTAAAATTAAAATTTCTTGTACCTATAAATACAAATAATAAGTATAATTTAATAAGATAGAATACTTACCCTCATAGCATCTAGAACAACCAACTGGGCATTTAATGCAGCCAAAAATAGATGGAATACTATCTTAATCTAAACAACTAGTGCATTAATATATAGGATTACTTAGAGTATTTTTCTCATAGTATTTATAACATTCTTTACACCCTAAAATCTTAATTTAAACATGAAATAAGTCAATTTTTCCCAAAAAAATCAAACTAAAAATTATATTACATGCTTTTTACACAAATTAATTTCATCACAGGTTGAATTTTAATTTAAATTTAATATTTAGCCATTACTACAAAATTAGCAATTAAGATTAAATGCAGAATTAGTGTAACATGAGCTACAATATTTTATAGAACAGCCCTCTTTACATGATTTTTAATCAGCTGAGATAGTAAATCCTTTAGAGCATCTTTTACAAATATTGGTAGCTATAAAATTTTACTTTTTACTAACAAACTACCATATTTATTCTGTTAAATCATATACTTAGTTATTTTATTTTATTTAAACGCTGTTATACTCGCATTTTATTATTGAATTTGTACAAGACTCACCTAATTGAATGTATAACATTAAAGTAAATTAAATTAATTATAGCTAATAAATAAGAGTTGAAATTACCATCATAAGAAACAAAATAATCTTAAGGACATTATATACACTTTTTAATATAATTTTTGTAAGTAAATTGTTAATAAGTTAATGCACTTAGTTAATCTTTGTTATTATTGAGAACTTCATCTTAATTTTCTAATTTTTAAATAAATAATAAATTATATTAAAATTTTTAATCATTTCAAAATTTATTTGTTTTAAAGTTCTTTAAAAAGAATATTAAATATTAATAAATACTTAACACTATTTTTTTAAATTTAATTTTAAAAATTTTTTTTAGTTTTATTACTTTTAATTATTTTTATAAATTTATTAATTTATTGTTTCAAAAAAAAAATTAAAATTTAAATAAAGTATTACCATATTAGCATTATCTACAATTTGTACCACAAAAATCACATGATTAAAGATCATATTTAACAAGATATGTGAGATCACATTCTAAGCATATTTTTATGAAATTATATTTGCTTTAATTATTAGTATCAATTAGGCTTTTTTATATAGCTTTTCCATTTATTATTGTTGCATATTGACAAATCATACAATTTTCTGGGCATTCATCACACTGACCATTGTTTAATAAGAATTTAGGTTTACACTAAATACATGTCATTTATTAATTTTATGAATATATGCAAGAATTACAACCTGTAGGACCTATTTAAATGTAATTTTAATTATTTAATTTAAATAAATATTTGTTACATGACGCAGATGTATTTTTTGAGATTTAATAAGAATTTTCTTGCCTTTAAATTATAAAATTCTATGCTTAATACTTTTGCTAAACAATTTAAATATTATCATCAAGTTAAATCTTGAAATTTAAGCAAGTTCTATATTAAGATTTATTTTGTTACCTTTTTTATTTTATTTGAAAAATAAATAACTTTCAATATATTTTTATTGATATACCATTATGGAGTTTCTGATGAGCAATCTAAACATTTATAAGTTGGAATTGTTTGATAGAACTATTATAAAATTTAGTCCTCTTAAGGAGAATCTTTAAAGCATTCAATGCAGACAGATTTTAATTCAGATTCTTGATATAAAAAGTAACCTTCTATACATTATGTACAGAATGTTGGAGATATGCACGAATAGCAGCTTTTAATGTAAAAATATTATTAATGATTTAATTTATTAAAAATATTATAAATAATTACCCTAGCGGACATTTAGATGATGAGTTTATTTTACATTCTTACTAATCATAACAGTCTTATTTAACATAAATCAATTTCATTTCAAAATTTAATCCTTTATTTCCAGGAGTTATGTTTAATTTTTCTTCTAAGCTATAGCAAATTTAATTTCCAGGGTTTATGTAGTATTTAGGACACTATAAACAATTTTTATTTACTAATTCCATATCTTAACAAAAACTTAAATTGCTCATACAATTCATGTTTCCACTTTAATTTGGTAAGTTTAAATTTTAAACCATGCATTATTTTTAACTTTTATCACGAGCAAAACACTGAGAATAATTAATCAATCTTAATAAGCTATTCGAATTCAAACAAATTTTGTTAATTAAGCAGTAATCGTCAGGACAAATTTCACAGAGACCAGAATTTAGATATTAACAATACCCTATTTTAAAATATTTTTATTTTATTTAATTTCAGTTTTAAACATAAGGATTTAATTCATCAATCAAATTAAAAATTTTTAAATAAAAAAATAAATAAACTTAATTCCTACTATAAAATCACTTTTATTTTTATTTGCTAAATTAAATTTATTTAAATATTACCATAAGTATCTTTGCAGTATATAATTAAATCTGACTAAACAAGGTCTAAACATTTATTTTAATCCTTCTAGGACAAGCACTAACTTATCTCACAGTTTTTGCATGAGCCATTTTATACACAAAAACCATTTTCATCTATACAAAATCCTTATTTTGTATCTATTAATTAGCAAACTTTAGTACTGAGATTAATGCAGTATTTTTCATAAGCACAAGCAATCTTTATTTAAATAAAATAAATAAGTAAATTTTAAGATAAATTAAATTAAACTAAAATTATTACTGCTTCTGGTTCTTCTTTTTTAAGACAATTTAATGTATCTTTTTAAATTCCTATTTATTTATGAAAGTTAAATACTTTTTTAATATAAAAATTAATAATATTTTTACCTATAGCATTTGGATTCGTAAAATCTAATTTTTAGCATGCTCCTAACTTATTTTAGTTATTTACATATAAGCAATATCTTAAATTTTTATAAAATAAATATTATAAATCAATTCGTATTGTTTTTCATATAAATTAAGTAATAATATACCCAATATTAAAACATTTTTCGGCTCCATATTTTCCATAAGATTATGGTTTTAAGCATTTTTAGGTTACTTTTTCTTTACCAGGATATTAATCAGATAAAGGTATACATGCTCCAGAATTAATACAAAACTCTTCAACACATGTAACAGCTATTGATTCACCTTAACGAAGACACTCTTAGGTTTATGAACTTCTTCCTATTTTATTTGGATCTTTAGAGTCTAACTTTTCACATTTATTGTTAGTATTTTTGTTGATACAATATGGGCCATCTAAGCATCCTATACTGTTTTCTATAAAATTAAAAATTACTTGGATAACTGAAAAATTTTTAAATACCATCATTCAACTTTTAGCAAGTTTGATTTGCATTTTTTGCCTAATATTAATATTCTTAGAGTTTTTAACATTTTTACTATCCTTGTCTAATATAAATAAAGTATTTGAACTGGAGAATACAAATTAAAAATTAATTATTTAAAACTTACTCATTAGTTAGTATACAGTAAGCCCTATCCAAACAAGTTTTTATTTCTTTCAATAAAAAAAATTATTTATTATTATTTTTAAATTTAAATTTACTAATTTCTGAAAATAAATCCGCATTAGTTATACAAAAACCTTTTATATTTGTTCCAACAATTAACGAATCTGTTGCATATTTAAATCCTTCATACAGACAGTATTATTTTGAATTATATTCAAAGAAGCAGCTTGATTTTACACATGTTTCTATATCTTTTATATTTCCAGTCTTAAAAGGATCTTAATAAGGTAGGCAATAACCTGTAATTTTTTCTCTTGCATATCTATTTTAGTCTAAGGAAGGTAATAGAGATTAGCAAGCATTTTAAAACATAGTGTTTAGACAAAATTATCCTGGCATACATCTATTTTTAATGAATTTAATTAATTAATTAACTAACTAATATTAAAAAAATACTTTATAGCATTAGGCTAGTCTTAATAAACACAATATCCTTTGGCATCTGTTCCAATTCTTTTGACAGTTGCATCCCAAAGAAAACATCCTTAACCAGATTTAGGATCATTTTAAACTTTATAATCTATGCAATAAGAGCTTGAACATTAGGAAATCGCTTTAATAATGAATGATAAATTGTATTATATTTAGTCATTTAAAAAGTTATATTACAAGGATAATATTAACCAGCAACTGCACAATTATAATTAACCTAAACTCCCTAAAATAATTTATGAGAAAAAATCTTTAATTTTATCTATAAAAAGAAATATTATTTTACAGCAAGAATAGGTTCTGTATCGCTTATTTATTAACATTTTTAAAAGCTATCTATACAATAATTTTTGCTACATTCCACATTTGGAGATTCTCCTAATTTCAAACATGTTTAATTGCTTGCCTTACCCACATAATTTGAATCATAAGCTTAACATTAATTTACATTTAAACAATATCTATTTTTATATAAACATATTTATTAAATATAAAAATGCACAAAATATACCCTTAATAGCATTATGTGATAGTACTATTAGAAACTTATTTGGCAGTTAAACAACTATAATTGTTTTTACTGACTCCAACATAATTTGTACTATTTAAAGCTCTAATATATCCATTAATGTCTTAACAAAAATTTGGTTTTAAGTTTATGATGTCTAAAATAAAATAAATTAATAATCCTTAATTAAAAATTTAGTAAAAAAATACTTGCTAAAACACCTAATTTAAATGCAACTTAATCCTAAATAGCACAATGCTTATTATCTAAAATATATCCTACATATATATTAGACTATCCATTTTCAACTGATCCATTATCGATTATTTACACGCATTTTTAAGAAAATGGATCATAACAAATTTTTGTGTCTTCAGCACATCTATTATACATAAAAATAAAAAAATTCCTTTAATATTTATATTTTATTAAATTACCTCACAGCAGGAGAGGTATTAATAGCTAAGCATTTTCCACTATCATCTATACCTACAGTATCAGAACTACCTAAAAGATAGCAAGCTTTATATTTGTCACCTTAGTAGCAATAGTTAAATTAACATTTCATTAATTCTATTTTTAGAA
Organism: Tetrahymena malaccensis 436; assembly: GCA_000231845.2. Classification (NCBI taxonomy): domain Eukaryota; phylum Ciliophora; class Oligohymenophorea; order Hymenostomatida; family Tetrahymenidae; genus Tetrahymena; species Tetrahymena malaccensis. Next base: position 236,821 of record JH720027.1, on the reverse strand, counting down.
TTTTTTTTAATTTATATTTAAATCTTCAAAAAAATATACAATTTGTATAATTCCCTGCTCCTATTAAACAAGATGTGTCTTTATTTATACCCTATTTTAGTTTAAAAAAATAAATAGAAGAAATTAAGAATATTTACTGATATAACGATGTCTTAAGTAGATAACTAATAACATTTTTAGTTATATACGCAGAGATTTAAAGTTTTATATGCACATTCAATAGCGGGAGTTTATGTTTCTAAACCACAGTAGCCATTTTGTTATTTTAAAATTAATTTTTTATCAAAACCTATTTCTTTGCACTAATTCTCCCAAATGCAATAACTAATACAAAAATAATATTGAGCTGATTAATTTAATAAAAAAAATTTACCCATAAGAACAAAATTCAATTTATTAAAACGCTAAAGTATCAGCTTTAAGACACCTTTGATACTAAATATCTCTACCAGCATACTGGTTATCTAGTATGTTTCTAATAATATAATTATCATCTTAACAATATTCTGTTTGTAAATTAATGATAGCTAATTTAATTAAAAGTAAATTAAAAATATGTAGTTATAAAACGAAGCTGACTCTGAAATTCTGTTAAAGAAGTAAAAAATAGGATATTAACAACACGACACCACCTCAAACCCTAGGTGGTTTTAACTCTAAATATTCGCATTTTTGCGAATATTTAGAGTTAAAACCACCTAGGGTTTGAGGTGGTGTCGTGTTGTTAATATCCTATTTTTGAAGTAGCTTAGTCTTTCATTGCGCAAAAGCCAGTTCCCGTAATATGACCCAAATAGTATTCTTTTAAAATCTCTTATCTAAAAGGAACACAATAGTAATTTAGATCTTTCGTTTTACATACATTTTGGTCTTAAGAGCATTTCATAATGTTATAATTATTATTTTTTTTTAAGCATTAATAATTTGTGTCTGCTGCTACTATATAAGTATCCATACTATAGCAGCCTCCTAACCAATTACAATAATTATCTCTTTATGGTGTATTAATTTTTACACATTAATTGATGCTAACATCTAAACAAATATAACCAATAAGTTTAGTACATCTATTAGTTAATAAATTTTAATTATTAAAATAATTAATCTAATAAAAAATTTCCAATAAAGGTTGTCAAATTAGAAATATCAATTATTCAAAATTATTAGTTTGAATAAAATATATTAGTGAGTTATTTAATACCTTTCTGCTGGTCCTTAATTTTCATCTATGCACATCCCGCTTTTATCTTTACCAACAAAGTTTTTTAATCCATCTAATAAGAAACAAGCGGATTAATTTTATTAGTTTGTTTGTATGCAATGTTAGGTAGAACACATTTTTACAGCTTTTAATAAAATTTGTTTTTTAATCATAAATTTTAAAATAATATTATTACATTATGTATATTAGCCTCTTTACAAACAGTTCCCGTGAGTATCCATCCCCTAATAAAAATATATTTTTTAAAATTAAGATTAAGTGAAAGAAAACCATACAGAATAAAGCTAATTTTCATCTGATAAATTAAAGCATTATTAATTTAGCATACAAAAATTTTAATAATCTTTATTAATACATTCGATAGAATTAGGTTATTATTCTTTACCACATTACTAATTTGACAATTTGGCTGCATAAAAGATTTTATTATCATAGTCATAAAAACCAATTTGCTTACATTAATTCTAATATATACAATAACTAAAAATTTATTTATCTTTAAGATTATCTTTATTAATTGAAGTTACCCTTATATACATAGTTCAATAGATTAAGAATATGAATCAGTTTTAAGGCAAGCTTAGTTGATTGAATCTCTTCCAACGTATGGGGTTTATAATAATTAGATAGTAAAATTATTATCTTAACAATAATTTTTATTCAAGTTAACAATAGCTATTATAAGTATACTTTTAAACTTTACTTAATCTAAATAAATAAATTTACTTTATAGTTTTGATAATGAAGTTTTTTAACCTGGCTATGCACATATCCCAGTACTTTATATGTATCCTACATACTATGAAGAATTCTAGTAAAATATGCATTATTTTTTATCATTTGTTAAGCAAAAAATTGTGGGATCATTAAAACATTAATCTATTTCACCATTTTGAGGTATTTAATTTAGTGTCAAACATTTATAATTTGTATCTCTGCCAATATATTATTGAGCTGACATTTATTAACAATTATTATTTAAAATACATCCATTCCCAGAACCTCCATAGCTTTGAGTATTTTAGCATGTTTAAGTAGAGATATCATAACAAATATAACGAGATTGGAAGCATCTTTATATTTTAAATATAAATTATTCAAAACAAAAAAAAGCTAAAAATTAAAGGGTGTGAGTGAGGAAATTTATTAAAATGTTTTCAAAATTAAAAATAATTATTATATAAATTTTAATGGAAGTTTAGTATTTTTTTTACTTTACTGCCTTCGTATTATAGCCTACGCAATTTTAATTTTAATCAATCCCTATTGTATTTTATGTTCCATCAAACTTGATACAACTTTTTTTCCCAGATTAAGAATAAATACAATAATCTTAGCCACAACTCTACAAATCTATTTTAAAATAAATCAAATAATTTTAGTTTATTTCTAAAATATAATTGTCAAATAAAATTAATACCATCGTATTACTGATTTTAAATTGCACACTAACCATTATTTCTTATTCCCTAAATCAAATTATTATTAAGTTATTTATTTTTATTATTTATTAATAATGTATTACTGAAGAATTAGTGTTTGAATTAGATACTTGCAAGCATTAGTTTTGTGATAAGCAAGCTGGATATGATGCAAAGCATTCAACTGAATTTGATTAATTTAACTATGCACAAGTTTAATCGTCTAGCTTCGCAGGGTTTTACTAGGACATTTAAATACAATTTGAACCATTAAAGCATTGTCTAAAATATTAAAATAAACTTTGGAATTAATTAGTAAAATAAAGATATTTTACTGTGAAGGGCAGTTAGATACTTATAAATTAAAAGATATTTTCTTTTTCTCGATTTCTAATAAGCAGAATCCTTCTTTATTAACATCCTTTGGACAAGTCATTAATTAATAAATACTGATAGAGTAAAATAAAAATACATAAATTTTTGTATGATTAGTATTTTCCACCTTTATGCATGCTAGTTTTGAATCATTTTTATAAATACAATATTATCGCTTGCAAATTAGTATGGTATCTTGAGGAAAATATTGCCCTTAAAATATACATGTTTTATGGATGGTCATTCCCTTTTATTAGATAATCATTAAAATAAATATGATTTAAAATTATTAAGAAAATACAATAATTTCAGTATTCGAATATGGGATACAAGTTCTTTGATTATGAGCATTCTTATATTTACATGAATTATTATTACAAAATACCCTCTCTTTGTAAAACTAGCTTTAGAAGACACAAATACCATCAATTGAAATACCCTTTTTGAAATTAAATAAATTACGATTAATTTAACCTTTACCACATATTCGTAAATACATCAGCTTAAATTATGTCCAAGCATTACTATTTTTCCTCAAAATAACAAGATTTCCTAATTTGATAAATTCTTAATTAAAATTGATGGACTTCTTAATAATTAATAACTTTTACATTTTTCTGCACTTCCAAATTTACTCAATCCTAGAATGAATACATTCGTATTTTAGAGGTATTTTTTTATTCGCGTATCCAAATATAATTCTTCCATATAAATCTTAGCAATAGCCTTCTTTTACATAACTTAAATCTAAAGCAAAAAATAAGGATATTATTCATAATCTTTTTTAATTCATTAAAAACAAACAAATATGTATAAATTGTATACTTGAAGGTGAACCAAAACCAAGTGTTTATTCATATAAGCCTACACATATACCCCCTTCTTACAAAATAGCTGCTACAAACTAGCTTTTTCTGACTTTTATGCAGCTTTTTCTATCATTTGTCATACAAACAGGCTCTTAACTGCTTTTACAGAATTCTACCTATTCGTATTAAAATGAGTCAATGACACAGTATCCTTAGCGTTTTTCTCTTCCGATAAACACCACACCATCAATTAACTAGCATTTTTATATTTTTTAATCAAAACATTCATTATCTTGCTTGCAAGAGCAACTAATAAATGATATATATTAGCTAAGTAAAATACTTAAAACAATAACTTTCATTTACATTAAATTTTCAATTAATTTTTTGATATTAAAAAATATTATGATTTTGTTTTGTTCTTCATTCTTTCTTCTAAAAATATGATTAAAATTGAGATATAAGTTTTCATTTTCCTAATTGAACTTTAGATTACAATTTTATTAAAAACAGAAAGCCCTTTAATAAATAATCTTTTAATTTCTATTTTAAGAATAACTTATTTTTTTTCACTTTATATAAATTAAAAATTAACTTAATATCTATAATAAACTAATAAAAATAAAAACCTTATTTCAACCTTTAATTTATCATTAACAAACCTCTGATTAACTTCTTTATATCAAATTGAAAATCAAAGAAATTTCTCATGGATTTAAATAAATGAAAAAAATTATATTTAAAATATTTTTTTGCATTATTGTGTTTAAAATATTTTTATTTTTTTTATTGAAATTAAAACTTTTAATTTTATATTTTTTTATTATACTTCTCAATATTTTTTAGCTGTGATAAATTAAAATTACAAATAAATATCACTTTATATTTATATTATTAATTAAATTTTACAAATTTTAACAAAAAAAAATCATAATTTTTATTAATAAAATAAAATAAATTTTTTACAAAAATGGAAAGTATAAAAACCAAAAAATAAGACAAATATATATTTATATTATAAAAACTAAAAGTGAACTCAATATTATTAAGATAATTAAATAAATTTTATTAGAGCAAAAAAAAAATAAATATTAAAATATGAAATACATATCTATTAGCATATTAAAGCGTTTATGTGTTAATTTGGAGGGATCAAAAGATTGTGGTTTAAAAAAAATTGAATAGCACTTGGTTCATCTTTTTCAAAGCATATCTTCTTAAGAATATCCATATCAAACTCTGCAATATCTTCCCATTTATCATCAACCCTTGGATAAAATAAGAAATGATGAGTAATGAGAGAAGATTTCAATTATAATTTACTTTGCTTGGTCTTAAATATTTGATAGTTAATTCTTACAAATACTTGTAAAATCTTAAGATTAGAGATGGATGGTTGAAATCAACTATTATATATTACTATCTTTCATTCTTTATTCTATTCATTCTCTTATTTTCTAGATTACTGTATCTCATGATTTTTGCTTTTAAAAGTAGCAACCACCTAATCACTACAGTCTTCTTCTATGTTTATCTATTTATTTTACTACTTGATTTATTAATTGATTCTAAAATTTATTTTTTCCTCTTTTAATTACGATTTCTCGTCTTTAAGAGAGAAATTAAGGACTAATCTTTTTCTTCTTTATTAATTTCCTTTTATAATTTAAAATATTATCTTCTATTTTAAATATAATATTCAGATTGTATAATGAATTATTTCTTTTGATATAAAAAAATAAACTGAGTGTGAAATTTTAAATTTAAAAAAGGAAAATATAAATAAATATTTGATTTATTTGTAATTTATTTAATTTAAATCCATATATATTTCAAAACAGTGGATTATATTGGTAATATATTTATCAAATAATATATCCATGAAATAAATTTATTAATAGTAATAAATAAAATTACTACTACTATTATTTAATGTATATATTATTTATGACCCTATTTGGTTAATTTATACTCGAATTTCTATTTAAAAACTTTAACCATAATATTAAACACATATTTTTTAACAAACAAACACATCAAGACGCTAGTTTTCTTAGCCAAAAAGAGCTTAATTTATAAAAAGAAAACAATATGATTTTGTAGCTTTAAGTAAATAAAAAGGTAAAAAGCTAAAAAAAATATTATTATTCTTCCTCATACTAACCTGTTTAATTTTAAAAATATTATTTAAAACACTCATGATTCATTTATGAGGTATCTCTCTTTTGATAATTATTTGAGATATAAGACACTATTTAATTGGTCAGATATTATTGGCTAATTAATTTTTCAATTTAAGAAACATTTAAAGTATCATTCATTTCTTAATTAGGCTGCATAAAATAACGAATTTGGTATGATTAATTGTCAGAGCTAACACTTCTAATTTATTTTTTTGGTTTTTTTGTTTGTACCATATTTAGTTAAAATTTTAGTTATTTATTATTAATAAAAGCAAATGAATAAATTAATAACTTGATTTTTTAGTTATGGCTCCTGAAAGAGCTCAAAGTCGTTGTTCTCTCTTCTTATTATTTTATTTAGTAAATGTTTAATTTTTTAACTTTTAATAAATTCATTACAAGATAATTTTGAAAAATAATTTTTAAAAATAAATTTTTACTAGAAATTGACAACAACAATACTTTAATTAATTTATTAGAATATTAATAGCTAGCCTATATATCTAAAATTTAGAATACATAAAAGAGATCTGAATTAAAACCTTTTAAAAATAATAATTTTATTTAGGTCATTTAAATATTTTTAAAAAAATTAATAAAAAATTTAAAAAAATAAGAAATATCAAGAGGAAATGAATTTTTTCCTTCTGACTAAAAAAAACACCTATTTTTAATTTAATTATAAACTTTCTATTTGCATTTTAATTAATTTATGTCATTAGTTAAAACATTTATTTAATTACAACTAAAAAACAAGTAAATAACATATTTATATATTTAATATTCAAACTTTAAAAGTTTAGATAGTTTTAACAGTCTATTATTATTTCATTTTATTTTGTAAATTTTTATAATGCCAAGTTATGCCTTTTTATTTATTCCTATAAAACCCATTATTTCTTTTATAACATTTTAACATCTCTTTATCATGAATAAAAGCAATTCTTAATTTTTTCCATAAACTTTAAACCCTTTGATATTTCTCAATTTTCTTATCAAGTTTTAACCTTTTTATAATACTTTAGCATGTTGATGATTTTGATTCCAAATATCTTATAATCTAAATATGTAAAGGTTATTAATTTAACCTGAGCGTTAAAAATATTTAGTACAAGATTGTAATAACTATAGAGAAAAGCATTGTAGTTAGCAAAATTTAGTAAATTTATGAATTTATTTTGAATTACATAGAATTTAAACTAAAGCATATTGCAGTCAAATATTAAATTTTGAAATCTATTTAGTTTAGTTTCTCCATTTTGTAAGGTTTGACTAATTTTTTATTTATAAAGTTAATTTGTAATTTAATTTGTTAAATTATTGATATTAAAATTTTTAAACATATAAATATTATTGAAAACTTACATTTATGTACCATTAGACTGTAAGACAAAGATAAAATAATAGAAATGACTATCTATAACTAAATATAGATATAAGAATGCTGTAATATTAAGAATAGGAGAAATTTGTAAATTAGCCTAACAAAATCCCATAAATAAAAATCCTATTTGTAATCAGAAGTGAAAAATCCATATTTAATTTGGTTTTAATATCCTTTCTAAAAATATCTAATTTTATAGAGCTTATAGATTAAAATTCCATAGGGAATAGTTAAAAGAGCAGTCGTCATTAATATTAAAAAAGAATTAGTTAAATTTCCATATAATTCATCACATTCAATTGATAAATATTCCATAAGAAATCCTTTATTATCAAAATGTTAGCAATTAATCTAGTTTAATTTATTTAAATAATACTTTATTTAAATCTATTTAAAAATTAATAATTTTACTGATCTATAGGTCTTGGAGAATAATGAGTTAAAAGAAAAATATATAAATATACTTATTGATATTCCAATATCACTTAGGTATTTTTTATAATTAAAAATAATTTTTTTAAAAACATAATAAGTTATAAAGCATAGCATTATCAAAAAGTTAGTTCCTAAAAGAAAGAAAAACCCTTTTAGTATTATACTAGTACCTACAAATATTTATTCTAATTAGCATTCTGCTATCCTTAGTTAATCACTAAATAGGTCTCCAATATCAATTAATATTTAAGAAAAAAATTTAGGGACATAAATATCGTATGAGAACATTATTCCTATTATTGAAAACTAAAAGATTAAAAATTTAGTAGCAATAACTAAGCTTTATTTATCTTGTCTAACATGTTCTTTAATAAGATAAAACATTACTTTTCTTAAAATATTATAATCAAGTGAATGTTATAAATTATTTTTTATATTAATGACTACAACCATAGAAATTAATGAAATAATGAAGGGATAAACTATTTCTGTAAAAGTTTTGTCAGCGCATCTATTAATTTTATTTTATTATTAAATAATTATTATAAATTAATTAATATTTACCTTTAGCATTTTTGATTCATATTCATAAAGTATTTTTCTCCCCAAATAGAGCCATTTCTATCGCAATCTTCACAAAGTGCTCCTATATATCCTATATTAAATAAATATTAAAATAAATATATATTAAATAGATAAATATACCTTCTTTGCAATAGTAATTCAAATCTGTACGATGAATTTAAAATAAGCTCATTTTATTATTTTGATTATAATAAATATCTCCTACACAGTTTACACAAGGATACAAAACGATTGATGTCTAGCTGACTCTCCAATAATTAGATTGTAAAATAATCTTGTTTTTAAAACATTAAATATCTGTTCTAGGACACTTTTAGCAAGTATCCGAAATAGTGAAACTAAACTGACTTTCTTTACAATCTTAGCATATGTCATATTTTTCAAAATATTTTTTTGGTATCTAACCTATATGACAATTTTAAACCATCTTTACATTAATTACGAATTGATATGAATTATATCCTAAAATATACTCGCTTTAGTTAAAGTAAGGAATTTTTGTTAAATTATTTAAAATTTATAGTTTAAGCTATTATTTAAAATATCCATGTATTTGTATTTAATCAGTTAAATTGAATACTCCATTAATGTGATTTATTTTATTAGAAGATAGAAAGCCATTTCCTTCAATAATATTAATAGATAGATATTAATCTTTTGGAATATCCAAAATATCTTCATTGTATTCATTAGAAAATTTAAGTATTATTTCATCCTATTTATATTTGAGAATTAATTTAAATTTGAAAGGAGGGGAGGGTATTTAATAAAAATTATTTTTAGATTTAAAAATTAAATTTTTTTATTGAAAAGAAAAAATTTTTAAAAAAATAAGTTACTTAAATCAATCCTCCTTAATGGTTTTCTATCAATATCTCATTCAAATTTTAAACATTTGATTGGTTTATATAAACATTAAATTTAGTAGGAGCAGTTTGGATTATTTACCCATATTTATCAGCTCTATTGTTTAAATAAGTATTATTTGAAAATCTATTCACTCTCTAACCAGTAGTTGAACCTAATGCTCCTCCAAATCTTGCTTAATTTTTCTAAAATTAACAATTAGAAATATTAATTAAGTTAACTAAAATATCTTATTAGCTATTCTCCTAGAAAATAGCTCCTCCATATTAAACTGCTTAGTTTTCATCAAAAACACTTTAGTAAACTAAAATACTCGATTACTTTATATAAATAGCTCCTCCATTTATATGGGCTTTATTGTTCATAAACACAGAATTAAATACTATTAAACTTTGTACTGTAATTTGTTATGGATTTATTTTATTTTCTTAGTTCAACTAATATTACTGTAAAAATAAGCATGATCCATATTAAGCAATGTTATTCTAAAATGTTGAATTTGAAATTTATAATTTTATTGTTGATATTTAGACTGTACCAAATTTACAATATTTACAATTATTGTCTGTTATGTTTAACATATAAATTAAACAACTCTAGCTATTGTAAAAAGCAATACTTTAAATATCTTATTCAGGTTTTTCTGAACTATTAAATATGTTTTTATTATTTTTTATTTATGAATTATAGATATAAATATTTTTAGTATCTATTACACTCATAATATTTTTTAAGAAATAACTGTTTTTGTAATGATTGTTAACATCATAAAAAGTGACAGCACTTTAAACAATTAAAATCTTTTTCAAAATTAAATTTAGACAATAAGAATCTAAAAATTCTATAGATGAATTTAATAGCAATTAAAATACTGAATCTGTAATTTCTAAGCTGTAAGCGTTTTCAACATAAATCAATGAAGAATCAGATGATTGAGTCTAAAGCTAGTTTGATTAGCTAATTTGCTATTGTTTAATATTTTAAATCTAATCTATAAAGTGTTAAATATGACTAGTAAATACTAAAGAACTAAAAAAAACATATGATTTAGAGTCCTTATAGTTTTGAATGTAAATATCACTGCCTCTATATGAATAGTTGTCTATAAAATAGCTCATTTTGATAGTTATAGAATTTCTAAAATATGCAGAAGACTAAATCTGTAGAGCTCCTCCTTGGCGGAAAGCAAAATTTTTAGTAAAATTAGATTTGAAAATATTTATATCATAACCTAAGGATCGCCTTCCATTTATAGCTATAGCTCCTCCTTATGTTTCTAGATCATCATTACTATATGCTATATTATTGATATATTCGCTTTCTAACGATGTAAAGCTACCTTTATTTTAAGTAGACCAATATATTGCTCCTCCATTTTAAGCATTTCCATTTATAAATTTAGATCTTTATATAAAAAGTATTTAGCTTATTGCATTTAAAAACCCTCCTTACTTAATTGTTTTTGCTTAAATATAGCTAGCAGAATTAGTAAAGTTGCATTAGATTATTCTTAAAGATTCAATTTAACCTGAAATCCAACCAAATTAACTAAATATGCTTAATTCTGTGAAACTAGAATTTTCAAAACTCACTGATAATGTAGGAGCATCAAAGTAAAAACCATGAGAAATTTTTCCTAATATAAACTTCATTTATAATAAAATAAGTTAACAAAGTTTTTTTAAGTTTAAATTCAAATAATATGATAGTTAAATAAATATGTTTTTTTACCTTATCTGTTTTAATATCTTCTTAAAAGCGAGAAAATGTAACATTATAAATTGACATATTGCTTATTTGTTTGGAAAAAACTGAAAAAAGTGAAATATCTTGTAAGGTATCTTTGACTACTGATGTAATTTAATCACTAATTACATTTCTAATAAATATCTTTAGAGGGTTAAATGATTATTAAACCATATTTTCAAAGTAAAACATTTATTTTGAATAATGTATACCTTTCTAAACTATATCTTGTATGCTTATTTATTATATTGTTTATTTTAGGTAGCATATTTTCGGTGATATAAAGTATTTTTGAGTTTAGAATTAGCTAATTTATGAAATTGACACATTCATAACATTTTCAGTTTTCAATAATAAAAAATAATGATTATCTATTAAAGAAGCATTTTTAACTAAAATATTATTTAGATTAATGAGGTAAATCATTATCAAAGCTGTTCCAGAGTAAAATTAGTTTCTTTCAATCACTATTCTATTTAATGTAAAATTAGAATTTTTACTAGTAAAGTAGCTAATTAAAAAATAGTTTTCTAATGTGATATTGTTGTCTAAAACTTTAATTTCTTCAAAGTAAGAAGTTTTTTTATTAACATTCAGTATGCTGTCTTGTTGTTAAATTAAGTTATAGAACTAAATATTATTAGATAAAATGAACATTTTCGTTAAATTAAAATGATTTGATGTTATCAAAGGTACCATCTCTTTTTTCCCCTATAATAATATGCATTTGCTTAAGGTCAGATTATTAATTATTAGAGAATTTATAAAATTAGTATTCAGGATTTTAGATTAATTATAAAAGGAGCTATTATAGAAACTTATATTTTATAAAGTGATATCGATATTCTATTTAGGTGAGCTGCTGTAAATGATGTCTATTAAAAGTGTCTTCTTATCAAAAACAGTTGAACTCAAAAATAAATTTGTTATTTCAATATTCACATATAGCATATTCAGTTTAATTAAATTCGATTGTTAAAAAAATCCCTATTTTTTACAAATTAATTTTTTTTAAACTAAATTTTTTATCGAAAATAAATTTTTAATTTTATATCTAAAAAATTGTTTACATTAACTATATTTGTAGAGATTATCTTAAGATTTATTTGGGAATTCAATTAAGAGTAAATATTAATCAAAGGTATTTAATTCTAAACGTTAATATTCTCAAAAGTAACATATTCCAAAATTAAATTTGTCTAAATGACTGTAGATATATCGAAAACAAATAATTAAATATTTTTATTTGTTTCATTCTAATAAAATCTAGAATTCGTCAGTTAAAATGCAGAAAGCGAATTGTCCTTAATAGTTAACCCAAAATTGAAATTTATTTTTTGCTATTTAAAAATAATATTTTAAATTTAAACATCTTCAAACCCTTAAATAGTTAACACTCCTTATTGTTAGAATTCTAGTAAAAAATTTGATTTAGTTGTAATTTTTAATATGGTAGACAAAGTTCTAAATTTCTCTTTCAAAGTGATTATAAGCTTTTATGGCTTTTGCTCTATACAAATATTATCTACAAATATTAACTAAACTTCCAACTCTTTAACTTACAATTCATTATAAAAAACTACTGCTTGATCAAACTCTAACTCGTTTATTATAAAGTAATTTAAATTAATTTCGTTTAAACGATTAAAATTAATTGGATTTTCTTGAGAACCGTCTCCTAATTTACTATTTAGATCTAAGCATTGTGTATATATTATTTTTTACTTTTTATAATAGCAACCTTAGTCCTAATGTTTGCACAGATAGCATTTTCTTCTTGACTTATCATATGTTATGCTATAATTTTGTAAAATTTAAGTCTAGTCTAAAGTTTTTTTACAAGAGAAGCATTACGCATCATACAAATAAAGAGGATTTATGCTTAAATTGCTGCTATTAGCACATGTTTCACAGCTTTTTTAATAAATATTATCAAAATCTATTAATAGTAATTAAAACTTACAGGATGGGGCATATTTAACAGTCATCACCAGAAGAATTAAGGGAAACCATTTAAATTGGATTTGGAATATAATTTTTTTTGAAATAAATCTTACCAATAAAATACTGTAATGAGTCAATTTAAGCTATTAATTTATCATAATTGCACTCTATGCATTAAGGCTTCTTATCTATTAAAATGCATTTTAGACAATTCGGGCCACAAATAACTTTAATGCAATATTTGAGTTATTAATCATAATAATATCCATCTTAGCATTCTGTACAAATTAGTTAATATCCTTTTTTGGTATGATTTAGTCTATCATTTAAGGATATTTTTTTTTTATTAAAGACAAGCTACGATGTAAAATTAAAACTTCTTGTACCTATTAACACAAAAAATAAGCATAACTTAATAAAATAATAAAATAGAATACATACCCTCATAGCATCTTGAACAGCCAACTGGGCATTTAACGCAGCCAAATATAGATGGGATACTATTTTAATCTAAACAACTTGTGCATTAATATATAGGATTACTTTGAGCATTATTCTCATAATATTTATAACATTCTTTACACCCTAAAATCTTAATTTAAACAAGAAATAAGATAAACTGTTTCCAAAAAAATTAATCTAAAAATTATTTTACATTCTTTTTACATAAATCAATTACATCACAAGTTGGAGTTTCATTTAAATTTAATACCTAGCCATCACTACAAAATTAGCAATTAACTTCAGATTTAATATTTGTGTAACAGGAGCTGCAATATTAATTAGAGCAGCCTTCTATACATGATTTTTAATCAGCTGAGATTATTAATCCTTTAGAACACCTTTTACATATATTAGTAGCTTTAAAACTTTACTTTTTACTAACAAACTACCATATTTATTATGTTAAATCAGATAAATTGTAATTTTATTCAATTAAAACACTATTATACTCGCATTTCATTATTGCATTTATACATGACTCACCTAATTGATTTTATAAGATGAAAGGGAATTTAATTAATATTACGTAGTAAATAAGAGTTGAAACTACCATCATAAGAAACAAAATAATCTTAAGGACATTATATACACCTTTTAATGTACTTTTTGTAAGTAAACTGCTAATAAGTTAATGCACTTAGTTAGTCTTAATTATTATTGAGAACTTCATCTTAATTTTCTAATTTTTGAATACATAATAAATTATATCAAAAATTTGAATAAAATAAAAATTTTTTCCAAAAAATATTTTAAAAAGAAAAAATTTTAATTTTTCAACTTATTTTTTCAAGGTACAAATTAAAATTTAAGTAAATTTACCATATTAGCATAATCTACAATTTGTACCACAAAAATCACATGATTAAAGATCATATTTAACAAGATATGTAAGATCGCATTCTAAGCATATTTTTATGAAAGTATATTTGCTTTAACTATTTGCCTCAATTAGACTTTTTTATATAGCTTTTCCATTTATTATTGTTGCATACTAACAAGTCAAACAATTTTCTGGGCATTTATCACACTGACCATCATTCAATAAGAATCTAAGTTCACACTAAATACAAGTTATTTATTAACTTGATGAATATATGCAAGAAACACAGCCTGTTGAACCTATTTAAATGTAACTTTAATTATTTAGTCAAAATAAATATTGATTACAAGATACAGATTGATTAATTGAGATCTAATAAGAATTTTCTTGCCTTTAAATTATAAAATTCTATGCTTTATACTTTTACTAAACAATTTAAATGTTATCATCAAGTTAAATCTTGAAATTTAAGCAAGTTCTATATTAAGATTTATTTTTTTACCTTTTTTATTTTATTTGAAGTAAAAATAATTTTCAATATATTTTTATTGATATACCATTATGGAGTTTCTGAAGAGCAATCTAAACATTTATAGGTTGGAATTGTTTGATAGAACTATTATAAAATTTAATCCTATAAAGGAGAATCTTTAAAGCATTCAATGCAGACAGATTTTAATTCAGATTCTTGATATAAAAAGTAACCTTCAATACATTATGTACAGAAAGTTGGAGATGTGCATGAATAGCACCTTTTTATATTAAAATATTATATTTTATTTAATTTATAAAAATATTATAAATAATTACCCTCGCGGACATTTAGATGATGAGTTTATTTTACATTCTTACTAATCATAACAGTCTTGTTTAACATAAATTAACTACATTTCAAAATTTAATTCATTATTTCCTTGTGAACTTTTTAACTTTTCTTCTATGCTATAACACATTTAATTTCCAGGATTTATGAAGTATTTAGGACACAATAAGCAATTTTTATTTGTTGTTTCTATATCTTGACAAAAACTTAAATTGCTCATACAATTCATATTTCCGCTTTGATTTGGTATGTTTAAATTTTAAACCATGCATTATTTTTAACTTTTATCACGAGCAAAACACTATGTATTATTAATCAGCCTTAATAAGCTATTCGAATTCAAACAAATTCGGTTGATTAAACAGTAATCATCAGGACAAATTTCACAGAGACCAGAGTTTAAATCTTAGCAATACCCTTTAATTTCAATTTTAAGCATAAGGTTTTAATACATCAATGAAAGAAATTAAAAAAAGTTTTATAATAAAAAAATAAATGAAATAAATTCCTAATATAAATTCACTTTTATTTTTATTTGCTAAGATAAATTTATTAAAATATTACCATAAGAATCTTTGCAGAATATAATTAAATCTGACTAAACAAGGTCCAAACATTTATTTTTTTCCTTCAAGGATAAGCACTAACTTATCTCACAATTTTCGCATGAGCCATTCTATACACAAAAGCCTTATTCGCCTATACAAAATCCTTTTTTTTTATCTATTAATTAGCAAACTTTAGTACTGTTATTAATGCTATTAATGCAGTATTTTTCATAAGCACAAGCAATCTTTATTTAAATAAAATAAAAATAAGTAGATTTTAAGATAAATTAAATTATGCTAAAATTATTACTGCTTCTGGTTCTTCTTATTTAAGACATTTGAATGTATGTTTTTAAATTCCTAATTATTTAAATAAGTTAAATACTTTTTCTAAAATAAAAATAAATAATATTTTTACCTATAGCATTTGGATTACTAAAATCTAATTTGTAGCATGCTCCTAACTTAGTTTAGCTGTCTATATATAAGCAATATCTTAGATTTTTATAAAATAAATATTATAAATAAATATAATTATTTTTCATATAAATTAAATAATAATATACCCAATATTAAAGCATTTTTCTGCTCCATATTTTCCATGAGATTATGATTTTAAGCATTTTTGAGTTTCTTATTCTTTACCAGGATATTGATCAGACAGAGGTATACATGCTCCAGAATTAATACAAAACTCTTCAACACAGGTAATAGCTATTGATTCACCTTAACGAAGACACTCTTAAGTATATAAACTTCTTCCTATTTTATTTGGATCATTAGAATCTAGCTTTTCACATTTATTGTTAGTATTTTTGTTGATACAATATGGGCCATCTAAGCATCCTATACTGTTTTCTATAAAATTAAAAAATTATTTAGATAACTGAAAAATTTTTAAATACCATCATTCAACTTTTAGCAAAGTTAATTTGCATTTTTTGCCTAATATTAATATTCTTAGAGTTTTTAACATTTTTACTATCCTTGTCTAATATAAATAAAGTATTTGAACTGGAGAGCATGTATTGAAAATAATTAAAACTTACTCATTAGTTAGTATACAATAAGTCCTATCCGAGCATGTTTTTATTTCTATGAGTAAAAAAAAATTATTGATTATTAGTTTTAAATATAATTTTACTTATTGCAGAAAACTAATCTTTGTTAGTTATACAAAAACCTTTTATATTTGTTCCAACAATTAAAGAATCTGTTGCATATTTAAATCCTTCATAAAGGCAGTATAATTTTGAATTATATACAAATATACAACTTTATTCTACACATGTTTCTATATCTTTTATATTTTCATTCTTAAATGGATCTTAATAAGGTAGGCAATATCCCGTAATTTTTTCTCTTGCATACCTATTTTAGTCTAAGGAAGGTAATAGAGATTAGCAAGCATTTTAAAACATAGTGTTTAGACAAAATTATCCTGGCATACATCTTTTTTTATGTATTTTATTACTTAATTAATTACTATTAAAAAAAATACTTTATAGCATTAGGTTAATCTTAATAAACACAATATCCTTTGGCATCTGTTCCTATTCTTTTGACAGTTGCATCCCAAAGAAAACACCCTTAACCAGATTTAGGATCATTTTAAACTTTATAATCAATGCAATAAGAGCTTGAGCACTTGGAAATGGCTTTAATAATGAATGATAAATTGTATTAAATTTAATCATTTCAAAAGTAATTTTACAAGGATAATATTAACCAGCAACTGCACAATTATAATTAACCTAAACTCCCTAAAATAATTTATGAAAAAAAAAATCATTACTTTTATACATAAAAAGAAATAATATTTTACAGCAAGATTATGTTCTGTATCGCTTATTTATTAACATTTTTAAAAGCTATCTATACAATAATTTTTAGTGCACTCCACACTTGGAGATTCTCCTAATTTCAAACATGTTTAATTGCTTGCCTTACCCACATAATTTGAATCATAAGCTTAACATTTATTTACATTTAGACAAAATCTATTTTTATTCAAACATATTTGTTAAATATAAAAATATAAAAAATATACCCTTCATAGCATTATATGATAGTAACATTAGAAACTTAATTGGCGGTTAAGCAACTATAATTGTTTATACTGACTCCAACATAGGTTGTACTATTTAAAGCTCTAATATATCCATTAAAGTCTTAGCAAAAATTTGGTTTTAAGTTTATGATGTCTAAAATAAAATAAATTAAGAATTATTGATTATAAATTTAATAAAATACTTGCTTAAACACCTAATTTAAAAGCTACTTAATCTTAAATAGCGCAATGCTTATTATCTAAAATATACCCTACGTATATATTAGACTAATAATTTCCAAATAATCCATAATCAATTGTTTTCACACATTTTTAAGAAGATGGATCATAACAATATTATGTATCTTCAGTGCATCTAATTTATGTATATAGTAAAAAGTAGCTTTATAAATTATATTTTATTAAATTAATTTACCTCACAGCAGGAGAGGAGTCAGCAGCTAAGCATTCTCCTCTATTATCTATACCTACTTAATTTAGAGATCCATCTAGTAGGAAGCAAGCATAATCATAATAATTATATTAAGGATAAAATATCTTTTTGTAGCAGTGGTTAAACTAGCATTTCATAAAATCTATTTTTAGATTTTAATTTAATTTATATTTAAATTTTCAAAATAATATACAAAATAAATAGTAGCCTCTTTTTAAACAAGATCCATCTCTATTAACACCCTATTTTAGTTTAATAAAAATAAATAGAAGAGATAAATGCTATTTACTGATGCAAAAAGGTATTCAGTTGACAACCAATAGCATTTTTAATTATATAAGCATACATCTAAAGTTTAATATGCACATTCAATAGCTGGTGTTTAAGTTTCTAAACCACATTACCCATTTTATAATTTTGAAATAAATTTATTATCAAAACCTATTTTTTTGCACTAATTATTCCAAATGCAATAACTAAAACAAAAATAATATTGAGCTTACTAATT
Organism: Tetrahymena malaccensis 436; assembly: GCA_000231845.2. NCBI lineage: Eukaryota > Ciliophora > Oligohymenophorea > Hymenostomatida > Tetrahymenidae > Tetrahymena > Tetrahymena malaccensis. The sequence continues at coordinate 218,143 of JH720027.1, read as the reverse complement.
TAACAAAAAAAATTTACCCTTAAATACAAAATTCAATTTATAAAAAAGCTAAAGTATCAGCATTAATGCACCTTTGATTCTATATATCTCTACCTACATAATGGTTTTCTGATATATTTCTAATAATATAATTGTCATCTTAACAATAATCTTTTTATAGTTTTATGATGTCTAGTTTTTTATTAAAAAATAAATTAAAAATATGCAATATTATTAGAAGCTTACTCTGAAATCCTGTTGAAGAAGTAGCCTTATTTATTTGTGCGCAATAGCCAGTACCCTCAATACGACCCAAATATATAGAAGTTAAATCATATGAATAAGTATCTACATAATTTACACAATAACTATCATCAATTTTACAGATTTTTTAAGGGTCATTATAGCATTTCAAAATATTATTTCCACCTTACATTGAGTATTTTAAGCAATTATAATTTAGGTCTGTTGCTAAAAAATAACCATCCATTTCTGAACAAAAGCGATGATCAATTTTACAATAATTTTCTTATTAATTTATATTAATTTATATACACTAACTTGTTTTAGAATCTACACATATAGAACTAACAAGTTCTGTACATCTATTTATCAATTAATTTTAATTATAAAAAGTATTTAATAAAGAATATATTATTAGAAATAATTTTATTTTAAATTATTATTTTTATTTAAATATATAAGAGAGTATTTAAATACCTTTAAGCACCACCTTAATTAAAATCTATGCATTTTCCTTTTTCATCTAGGCCAACAAAATTTTTTGATCCATCCATTAAGAAGCAGGCATATTCATTTTATTAGTTAATTTGTATGCAATGATTTTAAGTACACTTTTTCAAAGCTTTTAATAAATTTGATAATTTGTTTATTTAATTTAATTTCAATAATAAACTTATTACATTATGTATATTATCCTCTTTACAAACAGTTTCCATTAGTATCTATTCCCTAATAAAAATATTTTTTTTTAATTATTTAAAGTTAAAGAATAAAAAATACTGAATAAAGCTAATTATATTTAGATAACTAAAAGCATTATTAATTTAGCAAGCAATAACCTAAACTATAATAATAATAATCACCCTAATAACATTCGATAGAATTAGGTTATTATTCTTAGCCACAATATTAATTTGATAATTTGGCAATATAATATCTTCCACTATCATAAATATACATTTACTTACATTTATTCTAATATATACAATAACTAAAAATTTATTTAATGGTTAGTATAATCATTTATAATAGAAATTACCCTTGAATACATAATTCGATAGAGGATGATTATGAATCAGTTTTAAGGCAAGCTTATTTGATTGAATCTCTTCCAACATATGGGGTTTATAATAATTAGATTGTAAAATTATCATCTTAACAATAATTTTAATTCAAGTTAGTAATATCTATCATTTGAATAAGTTTAAATTCTAAAACCAAATTAAATAAATTTACTCTATAGTTATGATTAAGAAGTTTTTTAATTTGGCTATGCGCATATCCCAGTACTTTAAATGCATCCTACATATAATGAAGAGTTCTAATAAAATATGCATTATTTTTTATCATTTGTCATGCATAAAATTTTGGGATCGCTAAAACATTTATCAACACCACCATTTTGAGGCATTTAATTTATTGTCAAACATTTGTATGCCGTATCTCTGCCAACATACTATTAAGCTGACATTTAGTAACAATTACCATTTAAAATACATCCATTCCCAGAGCCTCCATAGTTTGGAGTATTTTAGCACGTTTAAGTAGAACTATCATAGCAAATAGAACTAATTTGAGAACATCTTAATATTATTTAAGTATAAATGATTCAAAATTAAATTAAAAATCAAAAGAGAGTAAAAAAATAGGCATGTGAGAGGAAATATATCAAAAAATTTTCAAAAGTAAAAATTATGAACTTATAAAAATTCAAAAATCATAAACAAATTTAAAACAAAAAATTTTTTTTTTTCATTATCTTTGAAATATCTATTGTTTAAGGTACATCTGATATGATGCTAAATTATGCTAAATTACAAAATCTTCATTAAAATAGAAATTTAAATGATTAGATTTATCCAATCAACATATTTTCTAAATTAGGAACAACCATATTTTTAATTTAATAAAAGTTTTAGTTTATAGGATTTTAGCGATTAACTAAAAAATAGGAGAATTTTATTATTATAATTTAAATTTTAATGTTATAAAAAATAAATTTTTTTTTACTTTGCAGCTATTGTATTGTAGCCTACGCAATTTTAATTTTAATCTATTCCTATTGCATTTTGTGTTCCATCAACCTTGAAACAACCTTTTTTCCCAGATTAAGATTAAATACAATAATCTTAGTAGCAACTCTTTAAATCTATTTTAAAATAAATAAAATAATTTTAATGTTACTTTTTCTATAATAAAATTAATACCATCATAATACTGATTTTGAATAGCACATTAACCGGTTTTTCTTATTCCCTAAATTAAATATTTACAAAGCTATTTAATTTAGTATTTATTAATAAAGTATTACTGAAGAATTAGTGTTTGTACTAGATACTTGCAAGCATTAGTTACCTGATAAGCAAGCTGGATATTATGTAAAACACTCAACTGAACTGGATTTATTTAATTATGCACAAGATTAATCTTCTAACTTCGCAGGATTTTATTAGGACATTTAAATGCATGCTTAACCATCAAAGCATTATCTAATATATTTAAATAAATTTTAACAGATTAATAAGTAAAAATAAAGATATTTTACTGCGAAGGGCAATTAGACAATTTTAAATTAAAAGATATTTTCTTTTTCTTGATTTCAGATAAGCATAATCCTTCTTTACTAACATCCTTTAGAAAATCGTTAATAAATATTGATAGAGTTTTTTAAAAATACATAAATGTTTGTATGGTTAGCATTTTCCACCTTTGTGCATGCTACTTTTGAATCATTTCTATAAATACAATATTATTGCTTGCAAATTAGAATGGTATCTTGTGGAAAATATTGTCCTTAAAATACACATGTTTTATGGTTGCTCATTCCCTTTTATTAGATAATAAATAAAATAAATATGTTTTCATATGTATTTAGAAAATACAATAATTTCAGTATTCGAATATGGGATACAAGTTCTTTGATTTTGAGCATTCTTATGTTTACACGAATTATGATTACAAAGTACCTTTTCTTCATAAAATTAGCTTCCAAAGACGCAAATACCATCAATTGAAATACCCTTTTTGAAATTAGATAAATTAAACCTTTATCCTATATAAATAAATACATTTGCTTAACTTATGTCCAAGCATTACTATTTTTCCTCAAAATAACAAGATTTCCTATTTTGATAAATTCTTAATTAAAATTGATGGTTTCTTAGTAATTAATAACTTTTACATGTTTCTGCACTTCTTAATTTACTCATTCCTAGAATGAATACATTCATACTTTAGAGGTATTTTTTTATTCGCATGCCCAAATATAATTCTTCCATATAAATCTTAGCAATATCCTTCTTTTACATAACTTAAACCTAAAGTAAAAAATAAGGATTTCGTTGATAAATTAAAAAAAATTCTTTAAAGATAGATAAATTTGTATGAATTGTATACTTTTAGGTGAACCAAAATCAAGAGTTTATTAGTATAAGTCTATACAAAAACCCCCTTCTTACAAAATAGCAGCTATATACTAGCTTTTTCTGACTTTTATGCAGCTTTTTCTATCATTTGTCATACAAACAGGCTCTTAATTGCTTTTACAAAATTCTACCTAATCGTATTAAAATGAGTCAAGAACACAGTACCCTTAGTGTTTTTCTCTTCCAATAAACACCACACCATCAATTAACTAGCATTTTTACATTTTTTAATCAAAACATTCATTATCTTGTTTGCAAGCGCAACTTATGAATGACAGATATTAGCTGAGTAAAATACCTAAAACAAAAACTTTCATTTACCTTAAATTTAAATTAATTGTTTAAAATTAAAAAATATTCTGATTTTCCTCTGTCCTTAGCTCTCTTTTCTAAAAATCTGATTAAAGGAAAGTTAATATAATTGTTTTTACTTTTCTTAACTTAACTAAAGTTTAGATTACAAGTTTAATTAAAAACAAAAATCTGTATATTAATTAATTTTTTCTAAATAAAATACTTTTAAATTTAAGTAAAAAATAATTTCTATTTTAAGTATAAAATAATAATTAATTTTGTTTTTTTAAATTTTTTAAGCATAATTTATAATTTTAAAAAATATAGATGATCTCAATAATAAACTAATAATAAAATAAAACATGCTTATTTCATGCATTTAACTCAAAAACAACTAGCCATCTATTAACTTCTTTATATCTAATTGAAAACCAAAGAAATTTTAAGTAAAATAAACTAAACAAAATGATATTTAAATAAAATATTTAAATTTTTTTCCAATATAAATTTTTTTATTTAGGAAATTTATTTTTATATTTAATTCCTAAATAAAGTATTTTTTATTATATATCTCAATATCTTTCAGCTAAAATAAATTAAAATTAAAAGTAAATATAAAATTTATTATATTATGTATGATATTTTTTTATTTTAAATTTTATAAGAGGCCACCATAGGTTAATAAATAATGGTTTATAATATATTTAATAACTCAGATAAATGAAAAAAATATTAGTATATATTTATTTAGTATAAAAGTAATAGAATTAATTTATTTATAGATTTTTGATTGAAAAGATATTAATAAATATAAGCAATAAATAGACTATAGCTTCTATAAAATATATTAAAAAATTTGTTTAAATATCATACACTTTCTATTTCCATTTTAGTTAATTTGTGTTATAAGAGTTAAAACATTTATTTAAAAATAACAAAAAAACAAGTAAATAATATATAATACTCAAATTGCCAATATTTAGATATTTTTAACAGTGTTTTATTTCATTTTATTTTATATGTTTTTGTAATACCAAATTATACCTTTTTATTAATTTCTTTTAAAAAAATTATTTCTTTAATATGATTTTAGCATCTCTTTATTATGAATAAAAGCAATTCTTAATTTTTTCCATAAATTTTAAACTTTTTGATATTTCTAAATTTTCTTATCAAGTTTTAACCTTTTTAAAATACTCTAGAATTATGGTGATTTAGACTCCAAGTATTTAATAACCTAAATATGGAAAGGTTATTAATTTAACCTGAGTGTTAAAAATATTTAATACAAGATTGCAATAACTATAGATACAAGAATGGTAGTTAGCAAAATTTAGTAAATTTATGAGTTTATTTTGAATTACATAGAATTCATACTAAAGCATATTGCAGTCATATATTAAATTTTGAAATCTATTTAGTTTAATTTCTCAATTTAGTAAGGCTTGACTAATTTTTTATATATAAAATTAATTTATAATTCAAATTTGTTAAATTATTGACATTAAAATTTTGAAACAAATAAACATAATTGAAAACTTACATTTATGTACCATAAGACTGTAAGACAAAGATAAAATAATTGAAATGATTATCTATAACTAAACTTAGATATAAGAATGCTATAATATCAAGAAAAGGAGAAATTTGTAAAAAAGCCTAACAAAATCCCATAAATAAAAATCATATTTGTAATCTGATGTGAAGAATCCATATTTGATTTGGTTTTAATATCCTTTCTAAAAATATTTGATTTTATAGAGTTTATATATTAAAATTAAATATGGAATAGTTAAAAGAGAAGTCGTCACTAACAACAAAAAAGAATTACTTAAGTTTCCATATAACTCATCACATTCAATCGATAAATATTCCATAAGAAATCCTTTATTATCAAAACGCTAGCAATTAACCTAATTTTATTTATTTAAAACAATAATTTATTTAAAAATTAATAATTTTACTGATCTATAGGCCTTGGAGAATAATGAGTTAAAAGAAAAATAAACAAATATACTTATTGATATACCAATATCTTTTATGTATTTTTAATAATTAAAAATAATTTTTTTAAAGACATAATAAGTCACAAAGCAAAGCATTATCAACAAATTAGTTCCTAAAAGAAAGAAAAAACCTTTTAGTATTATACTTGTACCTACAAATATTTATTCTAGTTAGCATTCTGCTATCCTTAGTTAATCACTAAATAGGTCTCCAATATCAATTAAAATTTAAGAAAAAAATTTTGGTACATAAATATCGTAAGAGAAAATTATTCCTATTATTGATAGCTAAAAGATTAAAAATTTAGTTGCAATAACAAAGCTTTATTTATCTTTTCTAATATGTTCTTTAAGAAGATAAAATATCACTTTTCTTAAAATGTTATAATCAAGGGAATATTATAAATTATTTTTTATGTTAATGACAATAACCATTGAAATAGCTGAAATAATGAAAGGATAAACTATTTCTGTAAAAGTTTTATTAGCACATCTATTAATTTTAATATATTATTAAATAATTATTATTAATTAATTAATCTTATTTACTTTTAGCATTTTTGATTCATATTCATAAAGTAATTTTCTCCCCAAATAGAGCCACTTCTGTCACAATCCTCACAAAGTGCTCCAATATATCCTATGTTAAGTAAACATTAAATAAACACATATTAAATAGATAAATATACCTTCTTTGCAATAGTAATTCAAATCTGTACGATGAATTTAAAATAAGCTCATTTTATTTGTTTGATTATAATAAATGTCTCCAACACAGTTTACACAAGGATACAAAACAACTGATGTCTAGCTGACTCTCCAATATTTGGATGGTAAAATCATCTTATCTCTAAAACATTAAATCTCTGTAGTAGGGCACTTTTAACAGGCATTTGAGATAGTGAAACTATACTGATTTTCTTTACAATCTTAGCAAATATCATACTTTTCAAAGTATTTTTTTGGTATATAACCTATATGACAATTTTAAACCATTTTGACGTAAATTAAGAATTGATATGAATTATATCCCAAAATATACTCACTTTAGTTAAAGTAAGGAATTATTGTTAAATTATTTGAAATTTATAGCTTAAGCTGTTATTTAAAATTTCCGTATATTTGTATTTAATCAGTTAAATTGAATACTCCATTTTTGTGGGTTATTTGATTTGATGATAGAAAGCCATTTCCTTCAATAATATTGATAGATAGATATTAATCTTTCGGAATATTCAAAATATCTTCATTTTATTCATTAGAAAATTTAAGAAGTATTTCATCCTATTTTTATTTTTTTAATTAATTTATATATGATAGGATAATATTTATTTTAATTTTAATGAAATTTATTTTTAGATTTAAAAATTTTGATTTTTTTAACCTTCTGTTTCTTCGAGATCTTCTACCTAAGAAAGATTAGACTACCTAAGAAAGATTAGGGTATATATATATAATTATTTTAATATTTTCAAATTTATTATCGAATAATTGGATTAAATTACTATTTATGTATTATTTAATAATTTATGATTAACAATAAAATATTAATTCAAACTAATTAATTAATTTTAATATTTTCTAATTTATTGCTGATTAATTAAATCAATATTTATTTATAAATAATTTAATAAAGTATTATTAACAGTTAAATACTGTCTTTGTTTGTTTGTTAATATTGCCTATTTTTTTTGAAGCATACTTATAACTTTATCATAAATTTAATTTTTAAGCAATTTATTTGTTGATATAACAATTGCTTTTTTCCATTGAATTATAAAATATCTAATTTTTATTTTTTTTATTTTTAAAATGATGCTCTTTATATTTTACTAGTTAATAAATTTATATGAAAAAAATAAATAAATATCAAGCAAGTATTGTTTATAAGCTCATATACCAACATATAATATAAACAATTATAAAAAATACTTTTCAATCAACTTAGCTAGTTTTTATAATTAGTAATATTAATTTTCAATCTATTTTTTATTTTATTTTTATGCTATAGCAATGATTGCAGTACAAATTAAGAGTGTTTGTTAGGGTAGTTTTTGTATTTATTTACTTTTTAGAATTATACAATAACTAAGCTTGATTTGCGCTCATTAATTTTTTAATTGGTCAATTATTTGTAATATTCTTTGGTTATTGTTAACCACATTACAACTGTTTTGATGCTTTTTTAAATCAGAGTGTCTATGACATACAAGGTTGTAGCACTTTGAGCAAATGAATCTGTTGAGTCCTCTTATAAAGCTGAAAAGTGGGTGTTATTCCCCCATGTGCTTCTTGTAGGCTTTATCCTTGGTATAGCCTTAGAGGTGTATGCGGCAATAATACTAACCGTATGTCTCTTGCAGAGTCTTGAGTTGCTGCTTCTTTACCTACTCAACCAGATTAATCTGGTTTTTTGCATTTTAAATGAGCTGTCTAAGCTCTGAAGTAATTGCACCTTAAGAAAAGTCTACTTAAATGTTAGACTTCTCGATTCTACATTCAGCGCAAAAAACAAAGTAATTGCTTGAGCTACTTCTAAAAATTTCAGAAGAATTAACACACTATTAGCAATAATTAGTGCTGCTTCTTTAACAAATCTAACATGTGTAAAAAGCGTTTTAATTGCAAGAATTCTAAAAGCACTTACAACCTACAGCTATTTTTACAATTGATGTTTATTTTATCTTATAACACATTATCTAGCTTGGCTAATAATTTTCATCAAACGTTGTCTTGATGAAGCTATTTTAAAGTACAAAGCTTAATTTAATACTCTTTTTGCATATAGGACACAGGTTTGCCGCTGCCTAAACTTGCTAATATGAAGTATAGCAGTCTTAGCAAATAAAATGACTGCAGCTAAATAAGACTAAATCCATTTTCATCTGCTTAAGTTATTGCACGCTATTTTGGCATATGCAGCAGATAACTCTATCCCAGCTAGATACATTGTTTTCTCTTTATTGATTAATTTCGATGTCAATATTACTCAAATTAATACAGCGCAGCTATACTCTACTAATAATTTCTTAGTTTGGACCTAAATCATATTGATAAGCTAATATATCAATTTTTTCTAGCATTTATTAAATATCAAGTTCAGTAAAGTTATTATTTTACATTTTATCTTATTATTTTTAATTGAAAGCTTAATAATTTATTTTTTAATTAATTAATTATTCTAATAAAAAAAGCAAAATTTCTAGTTTTTTAGGAACTACCATATTTTTAATTTAATAAAAATTTTAGTTTTAGGATTTTAACTATAAATTAAAAAATAGGAGGATTTTATTATTATAATATAAATTTTAATGTTATAAAAGATCAGTTTTTTTTTACTTTGTAGCTATTGTATTATAGCCTACGCAATTTTAATTTTAATATATTCCTATTGCATTTTGTGTTCCATCAAGCTTGATACAACTTTTTTTCTCAGATTAAGATTAAATGCAATAATCTTAGTAGCAACTCTTTAAATCTATTTTAAAATAAATAAAATAATTTTAGTGGTATTTTTTCTATAGTAAAATAGTTAAAATTGTTGAATAAAATTAATACCATCATAATACTGATTCTCAATAACACATTAGCCAGTTTTTCTTATTCCCTAAATTAAATATATATAAAACCATTTAAATTTAATATTTATTAATAAAGCATTACTGCAGAATTAGCGTTTGTACCAGATACCTGCAAACATTAGTTTCCTGATAAGCAAGCTGGATATTATGTAAAACACTCAACTGAAATTTATTTATTTAACTATGCACAGGATTAATCGTCTAGTTTCGCAGGATTTTATTTCGACATTTAAATGCATTTTTAACCATCAAAGCATTATCTAAAATATTAAAATAAAATTACACATATTAAAAAGTAAAAATAAAGATATTTTACTGAGAAGGGCAATTTGATAATTTTAAATTAAAAGATATTTTCTTTTTCTCAATTTCAAATAAGCATAATCCTTCTTTGCTAACATCCTTTAGAAAAATCGTTAATAAATATGGATAGAGTATATTAAAAATACATAAATGTTTGTATGGTTAGTATTTTCAACCTTTATACATGCTACTTTTGAATCATTTTTATAGATGCAATATTATTTCTTACAAATTAGTATGGTATCTTGCGGAAAATATTGCCCTTAAAATATGCAAATTTTATTGGTGGTCATTCCCTTTTATTAGATAATAATTAAATAAATATGTTTTCATATGAATTTAGAAAATACAATAATTTCAGTATTCGAATAAGGGATGCAAGTTCTTAGATTATAAGCATTCTTATGCTTACACGAATTATGATTGCAAAGTACCTTCTATTCGTAAAATTAGCTTCCAAAGACACAAATACCATCAACAGAAATACCCTTTTTGACATTAGATAAATTTTGATAAATTAAGCTTTTATCCTATATAAATTTACATTTGCTTAACTTATGTCCAAGCATTACTATTTTTCCTCAGAATAACAAGATTACCTATTTTGATAAATTCTTAATTAAAATTGATAGTTTTCTAAATAATTAATAACTTTTACTTGTTTCTGCATTTCTTAATTTACTCAGTTCTAGAATGAATACATTCATATTTTAGAGGTATTTTTATATTTGCATGCCCAAATATAATTCTTCCATACAAATCTTAGCAATAGCCTTCTTTTACATAACTAAGTTCTAAAGTAAAAAATAAGGATATTGTTGATACATTTTAAAAAATTCTTTAAAGATAGATAAATTTGTATAAATTGAATACTTGAAGGTGAATCAATATCAAGAGTTTACTTTTTTAAGTCTACACAAATGCCCCCCTCTTACAAAATAGCAGCTACACTCTAGCTTTTTCTGGCTTTTATGCAGCTTTTTCTATCATTTGTCATACAAACAGGTTCTTAATTGCTTTTACAAAATTCTACCTATTCGTATTAAAATGAGTCAATAACACAGTATCCTTAGCGCTTTTCTCTTCCAATAAACACCATACCATCAATTAACTTGCATTTTTATTTTGTTTAATCAAAACATTCATTATCTTGTTTGCAAGCGCAACTTATGAATGACATATACTAGCTGAGTAAAATACCTAAAACAAAAACTTACATTTACCTTATATTTAAATTAATTTTTTAAAATTAAAAAATAATCTGATTTTGTTCCATCCTTCGCTCTCTTTTCAAAAAATATGATTAAAAGAAAGTTAATATTAATGCCTTAACTTTTAATTACAAGTTTAAAAACAAAAATCAGTATATTAATTAATTTTTTCTAAATAAAATACTTTTAATTTAAGTAAAAAATAATTTCTATTTTAAGAATAAAATAATAATTAATTTTAATTTTTTTAAACTTTTTAAAGTATAATTGATAAATTTAAATAATATGCATGATCTCTATAATAAACCAATTAAAAAATAAAAAAACACTTATTTCATCCAATTAATATTTAAAAAAATTTTTTTAATTTATCCATTCTATTTATCTATGTTTATCACATATACATTATCAGAAACCAATTTATTTGACAACTAATCTTTTGGCTTTAAGGTACTTGCTCAATATCTTTAATTATTCTGAATAATAAATCTCATTGTAGCTATATATAGATATTAGAGATAAATTTTAATGAATAACATAAAAGTAAAAAGATAAAATATTTTAATTAAAACTTTGTTAAGTAAAATAGTTTTTGTTTATTTTTATGATCTTTATCTTAAAAATATAAAATCAAAATCATAATCTTAACGAAAAATTAGGTAAATCAAGTAAAAAGATTGTTTTAGTTTTAATTCATTTTTATATTAATATAATCCAAATCAATTAAGCTGTTTTTACCTTAAATCAAGTGTCAAATATGAGAGATTAGTGCAGTTTACTAAGGCAGAGCATAAGCCTGAGGCACCTTCATTACCAATATAATTGTAGCTTTTTAAATATTGAAGAAAATATTAGTTAGTTAGAAGGAAAAATGAATAAAAATATGAAT
>JH720027.1:65612-205198 GCA_000231845.2 Tetrahymena malaccensis 436 | reverse complement strand
CTCAGCACCTACATTACTTTTTTTTCATTTTTGTAAAAATCTTTCAATATTCCTTCAATATTTATTTCTTCATTAAAGTCAATTTTATTAACACTTGACTACATATTATTTTATATCCTTTAATTTTTTCTTACCTTTGTTATTGTTAAAATGAAATAATAAATTTAGCTTTTATACTGCTTGCTTCGAAATATTATTACTAGGTATTTTATTCTTTTTTAAATTAATTTTGATTTGTTTCTATTTATTAAGCTTATTAAATTTTTATTATTTATTATTGGTGTAATTTAATTTTTTCTTATAAATCACCTTCTTCTACTTTACTGGAATCATATAATTATTAACTTTTCATTATAATACCCATAATTTTTTTAGATCAATCTAATCACACTCATCATGAATCTGTATCTGTAATGATTAAATGTAAATTTCAAAATTCTTTTAAAAGAAGATAATAATAAGAGTTATTATTTAATTAAATTATTTGTAATTATTTAGTTTTTCTTCTTTAACAAATTAAAATTTTTATCATGTAATATTTATAAGAAAACTTGTCCCATATAGATTATATTTTCATCAAAATACATTAATTATGTGTAAACTTATATTCATCATAATTTTCACATAAATAAAAATATTTTAGTATATTAAAGTAAATAATTGCTAGATAATAAGAAAAAAATGGTTTTACGTCTTAGCTTAAGCATTTGTTTCTAATATTTATTTAATAGTTTTATCTATTAATTTTAAAATGAAAATTAATAATTTTTAGATTATTTTTTAATTAGTCTCTCTTTCATATAAATAAATGACTTAATAATTTTGGAAAGAAAAAAACCAGTACTTGTTAAGTGTAAAAAATGTAGAGTTATATTTTGATTAATAAATTGGGGATTGATAGGATTTAACAAATATGAATAATAAATATATTATTTCTTATTTTTTATCATATTCAATTTTTTTTAAAAACCTTAAACTGTATTAAAACATTCTTTTAATAACAACTAAAAAAACAGGTAAATAACATATAATACTCAAATTGTAAATTATTAAATAGATTTAAGATTAATTTATTTCGTTTAAAATGATGTATTTTTGTAATGCCAAATTATAGCTTTTTATTTATTTATTTAAAAAACATTATTTATTTTATTGTACTTTAGCATCTCTTTATTGTGAAAAATTATAATTCTTAATTTTTTCCAAATGTTTTAAACATTTTGATATTTCTGAATTTTCTTATCAAGATTCAATCTTTTTATAATTCTTTACCATTTTGGTGATTATAACTCCAAGTATTTTATAAGCTAAATATGGAAAGGTAATTAATTTAAACTGAGTATTAAAAATATTTAGTACAAGATTGCAATAACTACAGACATAAGAATGGTAGTTAGCAAAATTTAGTTAAATTATGAGTTTATTTTGAATTACATTGAATTCATGCTAAAGCAAATTGCAGTCATGTATTAAATTTTGAAATCTATTTAGTTTAGTTTCTCAATTTAATAAGGTTTACCTATTTTTTTAATCAACAAAGTTATTTTATAATTTAAATTTGTTAAAATTGATACTAAAATTTTTAAACAAATAAACATAATTGAAAACTTACATTTATGTACTATTAGACTGTAGGACAATGATAAAATAATTGACATGATTGTCTATAACTAAGTATGGATATAAGAATACTGAAGTATTAGAAAAAGGAGAAATTTGTAAATTAGCCTAACAAAATCCCATAAATAGAATTCCTATTTGTAATCTGAAGTGAAGAATCCATATTTAATTTGGTTTTAATACCCTTTCTAAAAATATCTGATTTTATAGAGTTTATAGATTAAAAATCCTAAGGGAATTATAAAACAAATGGTTGTCAATATTAAAGAAAATAAATTAATTAAGTTGCCATTTAGCTCATCACATTAAATAGATAAATATTCCATAAGAAATCCTTTATTATCAAAATATTAGCAATTAACCTAATTTTATTTAGTTAAAATAATACTTTATTTAATTTTATTTAAAAATAAATAATTTTACTGATCTATATGTCTTTGAGAATAGAGAGTTAAAAGAAAAGTATATAAATATACTTATTGATATTCCAATATCGCTTAGGTATTTTTTATAATTAAAAATAACTCTTTTAAAGACGTAATAAATCACAAAGCATAAAATTATCAACAAATTAGTTCCTAAAAGAAAGAAAAAGCCTTTAAGTATTATGCTAATTCCCATAAATGTTTATTCTAGTTAGCATTCTGCTATTCTTAGTTAATCACTAAATAGATTTCCAATATCAATAAACATTTAAGAAAAAAACATAGGGATATAAATATCATAAGAGAACATTATTCCTATTATTGATAACTAAAAGATTAAAAATTTAGTTGCACTAAATAGACTTTAATTATCTTTTCTAACATTTTATTTTATCAGATAAAACATCACTTTCCTTAAAATGTTGTAATCAAGGGAGTGTTATAAATTGTTTTTTATCTTAACCACTATAACCATCGATACTACTGAAATAATGAAGGGATAAATAATTTCTCTTAAAGTTTTATCAGCACATCTATTTATTTTATTAAATTATTAAATAATTGCTATTAACTAATCTTATTTACCTTTAGCATTTTTGATTCATATTCATAAAATACTTTTCTCCCCAAATAGAGCCACTTCTATCGCAATCCTCACAAAGTGCTCCAATATATCCTATTATCAAAAATATAAAATAAAAATATATATTAAATAGATATATATACCTTCTTTGCAATAGTAGTTTAAATCTGTACGATAAATTTAAAATAAGCTCATTTTATTTGTTTGATTATAATAAATATCTCCCACACAGTTTTTACATGGATACAAAACAACCGATGATTAGCTGACTCTCCAATATTTTGATGGTAAAATCATTTTATCTCTAAAGCACTTAACCTCTGTATTAGGACACTATTAACAAATATCTGAAATATTGAAACTAAATTAACTTTCTCTACAGTCTTAGCATATGTCATACTTTTCAAAGTATTTTCTTGGTATCTAACCTATATAACAATTTTAAACCATCTTGACATTAATAATGAATTGATATGAATTATATCCTAAAATATACTCGCTTTAGTTAAAGTATGGAATTATTGTTAAATTATTTGAAATTTATAGCTTAAGTTATTATTTGAAATTTCCATGTATTTGTATTTAATCAGTTAAATTGAATACTCCATTGTTGTGGGTTATTTTATTTGAAGAAAGAAAGCCATTTCCTTCAATAATATTAATAGATAGATATTAATCTTTAGGAATATTCAAAATATCTTCATTTTATTCATTAGAGAATTTAAGAGTGATTTCATCCTATTTAATTTTGTTGGATTCATTAAAAAAAATAAAGGTTAATATTTTTAATTTAATTTATTTTTTTTTCTAAAAAAATTTTAATTATTAAAAAAATAACTTACTTAAATCAATCCTCCTTAATGATTTTCTATCAATATCTCTTTCTAATTTGAAATATATGTACCATTTACATGTACACTAAATTTAGTAGGAGCAGTTTAGATTATTTATCCATATTTATCAGCTTTATTATTTAAATAAGTGTTATTTGAAAATCTATTTACTCTCTAGCCAGTTGTTGAACCTAATACTCCTCCAAATTTTGCTTAATTTTTCCAAAATAGACAATTAGAAATATTAATTAAGTTTACTAATATATCCTTTTAGGTGTTCTCCAAGAAAATAGCTCCACCATATTAATCTGCTTAATTTTCATTAAAGAGACTTTAGTAAACAAAAATACTTGATTGCTTTAAATAAATAGCTCCTCCATTTATAAGGGCTTTATTGTTCTTAAATACAGAATTGAAAATTATTAAATCACCTACTTTAATTTGTTATGAATTTAGATTATTATCTTAGATATACTAATCTTATTGTAAAAACAAGCACGATCCATATTAAGCAATATTATTCTAAAATGTTGAATTTGAAATTTATAAATTTGCAGTTGCTATTTAGATTGCACCAAATTTACAGTATTTACAACTATTGTTGGTAACATTTAAATTATAAATTAAACAACTCTAACTATTGTATAATGCAACGTTTTAAATATCTAATCCTGGTTTGTCTGAACTATTAAATATGTTTTTATTATCTTTTATCTATGAATTATAGATATAAACGTGTTTAACATCTATTACTCTGATAAGATTTTTTAAAAAATAACTGTTCTTGTAATTATTTTCAACATCATAAAAACTGTAAGCACTTTAAACGATTAAAATCTTTTTCAAAATTAAATTTAATTCATCAGAATCTAACAATTCTAGAGATAAATTTAGCAACAATTAAAATACTGAGTCCGTAATTTCTAAGCTGTAAGCGTTTTCAACACAAATTAATGAAGAGTCAGATGATTAAGTTTAAAGCCAATTTTACCTGCTAATGAGTTATTATTTAATATTTTAAATTTGTTCTACGAAGTGTTAAATATGACTAGTAACAATTAGAGAACTCAAAAAAACATATGATTTAGAATTAGAATAGTTTTGAATGTAAATATTACTACCTTTATATGAATAGTTATCTATAAATTAGCTCAATTTAATAGTTATAGAATTCCTAAAATATGCAGAAGATTAAATCTGTATAGCTCCTCCTTAGTGAAAAGCAAAATTTTTAGTAAAATTAGATTTTAAAATATTTATATCGAATCCTTATGATCTTTTTCCATTTATAGCAATAGCACCTCCTTGAGTTTCTAGATCATCATTGCTATAAGCTATATTATTTAAATATTCACTTTCTAATGATGTAAAGGTACCTTTATTTTAAGTAGACCAATATATTGCTCCTCCATCTTATGCATTTCCATTTATAAATTTAGATTTGTATACATACAGTATTTAGCTAATTGCTGTTAAAAATCCTCCTTACTTAGTTGTTCGTATATCAATATAATTAGCAGAATTAATAAAATCGCACTCGATTATTCTCATAGATTCAATTTAACCTGAAATCCAACCAAATTAACTGTTTATACTTAATTCTGTGAAACTAGAATTTGCAAAATTCACTGATAAAGTAGGAGCATCAAAGTAAAAACCTTGAGAAATTTTTCCCAAAATTGACTTCATTTTTTATAAAATAAATTAATAAATAATTTTTAATATTAAATTAAAGTAATATGATAGTTAAATAAATATGTTTGTTTACCTTATCTGTTTTAACATCTTCTTAAAAATGAGAAAATGTAACATTATAAATTGACATATTGCTTATTTATTTAGAAACAACTAAAAAAAGTGAAATGTCTTGTTTAGAATCTCGTATAACTGATGTAATTTAATTACTAATCACATTTCTAATATATATCTGTAGAGGATCTTATGATTATTAAGCCATATTTTCAAAATAAAATATTTATTTTGAAATATTAATATTATTCTAAAATATTTCTTATATGCTTATTTATTAGATTGTTTATTTTAGGTAGCATATTTACGGTGCCATAAAAATTTTTTGAGTTTAGAGCTAACTGATTTATGAAATTGACACACTCATAATATTTTCAGTTTTCAACAATAGAAAATCTTGATTATCTACTAAAAAGGCATTTTTAACTACAATATTATTTAAATTAATGAGGTAAATCATAATCAAGGCTGTTTCAGAGTAAAATTAGTTTCTTTCAATAGTTATTCCATTTAAAGTAAAATTAGAATTTTTGCTGGTAAAATAACTAATTAAAACATAATTTTCTAAAGTGATAACATTATCTTAAATTTTAATTTCTTCAAAACAAGAAATTCTACTAGTAGCATTTAATATGCTATCTTGTTGCTAAATTATGTTATAGTACTATATATTATTTGATAAGATAAACATTTTAGTTAAATTAAAATTATTTGATGTTATCAAAGGTATCATCTCTTTTTTTGCCTATGAAAGTGTGCATTTATTTAAGGTTAAATTACTAATTATTAGATAATTTATAAAATTAGTATTGAGAATGGTAGATTAATTATAAAAGGAGCTATTATAGAAAGTTATATTTTCTAAAGTGATATTTATATTCTATTATGGTGAGCTGTTTTAAATGACGTCTATCAATTGTGTCTTCTTGTCAAAAATAGTTGAATTCAAAAATAAATTTGATATTTCAATATTCACATATAGCATATTCAGTTTAATCAAATTCGATTGTTATAAAAATCCCTATTTTTAATAAATTAATTTAAAATAATAAAGCAAAGTTTTTGATATTAAATTTTAGATATAATATCTAAATAAAGATTTACATTAATTATATTTGTAGAGATTATCTTAAGATTTATTTGGGAATTCGATAAAGAGTAAATGTTAATCAAAGGTATTTAATTCTTAACATTAATATTCTCAAAAGTTATATATTACAACGTTAAATTTGCCTCAATAACTGTAGCTATATCGAAGACAAAAAATTAAATATTTTAATTTGTTTCATTCTGATAAAATTTAGAATTTGTCAGTTAAAATGTGTTGAGCTAATTATCCTTTATATTTAACCCAAAATAGACATCAATTTTTTACTATTTAAAAATAATATTTTAGATTTAAACATTTTCAAACCCTTAAATAGAGAACTCTGCTTATTGTTAGAATTCAACAAACAAATTTGATAAAGTAGTTATTTTTAAAGTAGTTGATAAAGTTCTAAATTTCTCCTTCAAAGTAATCACAAACTTTTAAGGTCTTTGCTCTTTGCAGATATTATCTACAAATATTAACTAAACTTCCAGCTCTTTAACTTACAATTCATTGTAAAAAACTACTGCTTAATCAAATTCTATCTCATTTATTATAAATTAATTTAAGTTAATTTCATTTAAACGATTAAAATTAATTGGATTTTCTTTTGAACCATCTCCTAATCTACTATTCAGATCTAAGCATTATGTATATATTATTTTTTACTTTTTATAATAGCAGCCTTGGTCTTAATTTTTGCATAAATAGCATTTTCTTCTTGGCTTATCATATGTTATTGTATAATTTTATAGAATATAACTCTAATCTAAAGTTTATTTGCAAGAGAAGCATTAAACCTCATACAACTAAAGAGGATTCATGCTTAGATTATTGTTATCCCCACATGTTTCACAGCTTTTTTATAATAATTATGATCATAATTTATTAAGAATAATCAAAACTTACAGAATAGGGCACATTTAGCAGTCATCTCCAGAAGAAGTTAGCGTCACCATTTGCTTTATGTCGGGAATCTAATTTTTTTTGAAATAAAGCATACCAATAAAATACTGTAATGAGTCAATTTAAGCTGTTAATTTATCATAATTGCACAATATGCATTAAGGTTTCTTGTCTACTAAAATGCATTTTAGACAATTCGGGCCACAACTAACTTTAATGCAATACTTGAGTTACTAGTCATAATAATATCCATCTTAGCATTCAGTACAAATTAATTAATATCCTTTTTTGCTATGATTTAATCTATCATCCAAGGATATAATTGTCTAATTAAAGATAAGTTATGATGTAAAATTATAGCTTCTTGTACCTATAATTAAAAATAATTAGTATAATTTAACAAAATAAATACTTACCCTCATAACAACTTGAACAGCCAACTGGGCATTTAATGCAGCCAAAAATAGATGGAATACTATTTTAATCTAAACAACTTGTACATTAATATATGGTAGTATTTTATACATACTTATAGCATTCCTTACATCCTAAAATCTTAATTTAAATATAAAATAAAACAATTTTTACTAATAAACAAATCTAAAAATTATTTTACATTTTTTTTGCATAAATCATATTCACATTTTTTAGTTTAAATATTTAATACTTAACCATTACTACAAAATTAGCAATTTTCTTTAAATTACGAATCAGTGTAACAGGTGTTGCAAAAACTTTACTTGCAGCCAAACTTACATGATTTTTAATCAGCTGAGATAATAAATCCTTTAGTACATCTTTTACAAATATTGTTAGCTTAAAAATTTTAATTTTTACTTGCAAATGACCATATTTATTCTGTTAAATCATATAATTTATTATTTTAAATTATTTAAACACTATTATACTCACATTTTGCTATTGTTTATGTACAAGATTCACCTGATTGATATTATAATATTAAAAAATTAAGCTAATTATAATAAATAAATAAAACTTGAAATTACCATCATAAGAAACAAAATAACCTTAAGGGCACTATATACACTTTTTTATATAATTTTTGTATAAAAACTGTTAATAAGTTAATGCACTTAATTAATCTTGGTTATTATTTAGAACTTCATCTTAATTTTCTAATTTTAAAATAATTAATAGTTATATTAAAATGCTTAAAAAAATTCAAAATTTATTTCATCAAAAAAAATTTGTTAAAAAATATTATTGCTTGATTATAAATTTTTAATTTTCTTTATCTTCAAAACTTGGTTATAAATAGTTTTAATTTTATTTTTATTAAAACTATTAAATATTCTACGAAATATTTATTTAGAGTTAGCCAAATAAATTTCTACAATTACTTATATTAAAGTAATGCAAATAATGTGATAATTTGTTCAAAATATCAGAGTAAATTTTAACAAATTGATTCTTTCAAAAAATATAATTTTTAATTTAAATTAAAATAAATCATTAGGAAAATTTTTTAAATAATAAAAAAAATAATGCAAAGCCTTTAATTTGTATCAATATATTTTAAAAATATAAATTAAAATTTAAGTAAACTTATTACCGTATTAACATTATCTACAGTTTGAACCACATTATTCACATGATTAAAGATCATACTTAACAAGATAGGTAAGATCGCATTCTAAGCATATTTTTATGAAAGTATATTTGCTTTAAATATTTTCTTGAATTAGGTTTTTTTAAATAGCTTTTCCATTTATTATTGTTGCATATTAACAAATTTTGCAATTTTCTGGGCATTTATCACACTTACCATTGTTTAATAAGAATTTAGTTTCACACTAAACGCAAGTTATTTATTAATTTGATGAATATATGCAAGAATAACAACCCGTTGGACCTATTTTAATATAATTTTAATTATTTAGTATAATAAATTGATAATTTTTACATGATTGATTTATGGCAGCAATCTAATAAGAATTGTTTTGATTTTAAATTATAAAATTCTATGCTTAAAGCTTTTACCAAGCAATTTATTTCTTATCATCAAGTTAAATCTAGAAATTTAAGCAAGTTCTGTATTAAGATTTACTTTATTACCTTTTATATTATTTGTAGAAGAATAAATAAATCTCAACATATTTTAATTAATATACCATTAAGGAGTTTCTGATGAGCAATCTAGGCATTTATAAGTTGGGGTTTGGTAGTACTACTCTGAGCATTCAATGCAGACAGATTTTAATTCAGATTCTTGATATAAAAAGTAACCTTCAATACATTATGTACAGAAAGTTGGAGATGTGCATGAATAGCAACTTTTTATATCAAAATATTATTTTTGATCTGATTTGTTTAAAATATTAAAAATAATTACCCTAGCGGACATTAAAATGATGAGTTTATATCACATCCTTATTAATCGTAGCAATCCTGTTTTACATAAAGCAATTGCATTTCAAAATATAATCCTTTATTTTCTTTAGAATTTTTTAGCTTTTCTTCTAAGCTGTAGCACTTTTAATTTCCAGGATTTATGAAATATTTAGGACATTATAAACAATTTTTATTTTTTGTTGTTATATCTTGGCAAAAACTTAAATTGCTCATACAATTCATATTTCCTATTTAATCTGGTACGTTTAAATCCTAAACTAAACATTTTTTTAAACTTTTATCACGAGAAAAACACTGATTTTAGTTAATTAGTTTTAATAGGTTACTTGAATTCAAACACATTCTATTAATTAAACAGTAATCAGTAGGACAAATTTCACAAAGACCAGAATTTAAGTCTTAACATTCTCCTATTAAAAATTATAAATATTTTGTTGAATAATTAAGAATTAGAAATTAAATTCTTAAATAATATTTTTAAATAAAACAAAAATAAATGTATTAAAGTTCCTGCAATAAATTTAATTTTATTATAATTTTCTAAATAAATTTTTAAAAAACTTACCATAGCTATCTTTGCAGTATATAATTAAAGGCTAAACAAGGTTCTAACATGTATTTTTATTTTGCAAGCATTAGTTTATCTGACAATTATCGCATTTACCATTTTCAACACAAAAACCATCTTTACCAATACAAAACCCATTTTCTATTAATTAGCAAGCATTATCACTATTAATACAATATTTTTCATAAGCACAAGCAATCTTAATTTAAGTAAAATAAATTAATAGATAAACATTAATATAAATTATTTTTAAATAAAATTATTACTGCTTTTGGTTCTTCTTTTTTAAGGCAATAGCTTGTATCTTCTTATTTTCCTAATTATTTAAATAAATAAAGTATTTTTTATAAAGAGAATTAATAATATTTTTACCTATTGCATTTGGATTATTAAAATCTAATTTGTAGCATGCTCCTAACTTATTTTTGCTGTCTACATATAAGCAATATCTTATATTTTAATAAAATAAATATTAAAAATTAATACATATTATTTCTTATATAAATAAAGTAATAAAATACCCAATATTAAAACATTTCTCAGCCCCGTATTTTCCTTAGATTGATGGTTTTAAACAATTTTAAGTATATTATTCTTTACCAGGATACTATTCAGACATAGGTGTACATGCCCCTTAAGTAATACAAAATTCCTCCACGCATGTAATAGCTATTGATTCACCTTAACGAAGACATTCTTAGGTATATAAACTTCTTCCTATTTTATTTGGATCATTAGAGTCTAACTTTTCACATTTATTGTTATTATTTTTATTAATACAATATGGACCTTCTAAACATCCTATACTATTTTCTATTAAATTAAAAATAATTTAGATAGCTCAAAAATTTTAGAATACCTTCATTCAGCTTTTAGCAAGTTTGGTTTGCGTTTTTAGACTAATAAAAATATTAGTCATTTTCATTTTTATCTTAAAGTTTTTAGCATTTTTACTATTTTTATCTAATTTAAATAAAAATATTGAACTGGAGAATAAAAATGCCAATAAATTATTTAAAACTTACTCATTTATTAGAATACAATAAGTCCTATCTAAACATGTTTTTATTGCTGTCAGAAAAAAAATAATTAATTATTAATTTTAAATGTAATTAATTTTACGTATATCAGAAAACTAATCATTATTAGTAATACAAGAACCTTCGATATTTGTCCCAACTATGAACTATTCATTTACATATTCAAACCCTTCATAAAAACAGTATTATCTCTAGTTATATTCAAAAAAACAGCTTGATTCAACACATGTTTCTATAACTTTTGTTTAACCATTCTTAAATGGATCTTAATAAGGTAGGCAATAACCTGTAATTTTTTCTCTAGCATACCTATTTAAGTCTAAGGATGGTAATAAAGATTGGCAAGCATTTTAAAACATATTATTTAAACAAAATTGTCCTGGCATGCATCTTTTTTAATCATTTTTATTACTTTATTAATTAATTAAAAAAAAATACTTTATAGCATTCGGCTAGTCTTAATATACGCAATATCCTTTGGCATCTGTTCCAATTCTTTTGATAGTTGCATCCCAACGAAAACATCCTTACCCAGATTTAGGATCATTTTAAACTTTAAAATCTATGCAATAAGGGCTTGAGCATTGTGAAACCTCTTTTATAATGAATTATAAATTTTATTCTTTTTAATCTTTCTAAAATTAATTTTACAAGGATAATATTAGCCAGAGACTACACAATTATAATTAACCTAAACTCCCTAAAATAACATAAGAAAAAAAAAAATAGTTATTTTTATCCTAGTAAAAGATATATTATTTTACAGCAAAATTAATATCTGTATCGTTTAATTATTAACATCTTTATAAGTCATCTATACAATAATTTTTGGCACACTGAACGCTTGGAGATTCTCCCAATTTCAAACATGTTTAATTGCTTGCCTTGCCCACATAATTCGAATCATAAGCTTAACATTTATTTACATTTAAACAAAATCTATTTTTATGCAAACATGTTTATTTATAAAGAATATAAAAATATTAAAAATATACCCTTCAAAGCATTATGAGATAGTAATATTAGAAACTTAATTGGCAGTTAAGCAACTATAATTGCTTTAACTGACTCCAACATAAGTTGTACTATTTAAAGCTCTTATATATCCATTAAAATCTTAGCAAAAATTTGGTTTTAAGTTTATAATGTCTAAAATAAAATAAATTAATAATTCTTTATAAAATATTTAATAAAAAATACTTGCTAAAACACCTAATTTAAAAGTTAACTAATCCTAAATAGCACAATTCTTATTATCTAAAATATACCCTAAATAGTTATCAGACTATGGATAAACAACGCATTATTATTAAGTAATATTGTTAAATAGACAAACATTATTTTTATCATCAAAGCAGATATCTATCAAATTTGACTGTTGACCATTTGTTAAACATTACTATTATATGTCTCTCCCAACATACTAATTAAGAGATAATTAATAGCATTGACCTTTAAAGATACAGCCATTTCCAATTGTACCATAATCAATCGTTTTTAGGCATTTTTAAGAAGACGGATCATAGCAAAATTATGTGTTTTCAGTGCATCTATTTTATGTAAATAGAAAAAAATACCTTTAAAAATTATATTTAATGAAATTACCTCACAGCAGGAGAGGTATTAGCAGCTAAGCATAATCCACTACTATTTATACCTACTTAATCTGTAGATCCATCTAGAAGGAAGCAAGCTTTATAATCAAAATCATAACCATAATAACTACTATAATAGTATTTGTAGCAATGGTTAAATTAACACTTAATTAAACCTGTTTTTTAAATTAATTAAATATGTATTTAAATCTTCAAAAAAATATACTATGTGAATAATCCCCTCTTTCTAAGCAAGATCCATATGTTCTTATACCCTATTTTAGTTTCATAAAAATAAATAGAAGAGATTTATGCTATTTACTGATGTAAAGAAGTATTAAGTTGATAACTAATAGCACTTTTAGTTGTATAAGCATACATCAAAAGTTTTATATGCACATTCAATAGCAGGAGTTTATGTTTCAAGACCACAGTAGCTATTATCTAATTTCGAAATGAATTTATTGTCAAAACCTATTTGTTTGCACTTGTTATCATAAATGCAATAACTTTAAAAACAGTTATTTTGTACTGGTTAATTTAAAAAGCAAAATTTACCCTTAAGAACAATATTCAATTTTTTAAAATGGTAAAGTATCAGCCTTAAGACACCTTTGGTACTAAATATCTCTACCAGCATACTAGTTTTTAAGTATGTCTCTCATAATATTATTATCGTCTTAACAATAATCTTTTTTTAAGTTAATTATGGCTAATTTTTTATTTAAAAATAAATTAATGATATGTAATTTTTAATAGAAGCTTACTCTAAAATCCTACTAAAGAAGTAGCCTAATCTAATTAAGCACAAATACCAGTTCCCTTGATATAACCCAAATACAAATAATAATCTTAATTTTTCCACATATTATAATTTATACAAGATTTTAGATTACTAGTTTAACAAACATTTTAAGGGTCATTGTAGCATTTCAAAACTTCACCTGTGTCTCCACTGGTTAAGCAACGATAATTAGTTTATATTCCTACAATTTAAGTATTCATTTCTTCACAGTATCCATTATAATTGCATTAATTAGCTCTTGATGGGATATTAATTTATATGCATTATTTTATTTTATAATCTAAACATATATAACCAATAAGACTAGTACATCTATTTATTAATTAATTTTCATTTTTAAAAATAGTTAATTTAATAAAATAAAGAGTTTATTATTAGAAATACTATTATTCTAAATTATTCACTTTATTAAAACATATAAGGCAGTAATTTAATACCTGTCTGCTGGATCTTAATTTAAATCTAGGCACATGCTGTTATTGTCTTTGCCAACAAAATTTTTTGACCCATCCATTAAGAAACAAGCAGATTAATTATATTGGTTTGTTTTTATGCAATGATTTGTAGAACATTTTTTCAAAGCTTTTGATAAAGTATATTTATGGAATTTAAAATAAAAATTAATTTATTACATTATGTATATTAGCCCCTTTACAAACAATTTCCATTAGTATCCACTCCCTAACAAAAATTTTTATTTTTAAAGAAGATTAAGTGAAAGAAAAAACCTTACTGAATAAAGATAATTATCATCAGATAATTTAAAGCATTATTAATTTAGCAAGCAATAATCTTAATAATTATTATCACATTCGATTGAATTAGGTTATTATTCTTTGCCACATTATTAATTTGATAATTTGGCTGCATATCTTACAGAGTAAGAAGGGTCATAAAAGCCAATTCTTAAACAATAATTCTAATATATACAATAGCTAAAAATTTATTACATCATTAGGATTATTTTTTATAATTGAATTACTTTTAAATGCATAATTCAATAGAGGATGAATATTAATTATATTAAAGACAAGCTTAGTAGATTGAATCTCTTCCAACGTATGAGGTTTATATTAATTAGATTATAAAATATTTATCTTAACAATAATTTTTATTCAAATTAACTATTGCTATTATTAGAATATATTTAAATTTTATAACTAAATTAAATAAATTTACTCTATAATTATGATTAAGAAGTTTGTTAACTTGGCTATGCACATATTCCAGTACTTTAAATACACCCTACATATAATGAAGAGTTAGAGTAAAATACGCATTATGTTTTATCATTTGTTAAACATAAAACATTTGGATCATTAAAACATTTATCTATACCACCATTTTGAGGCATTTAATTTATTGTCAAACATTTGTATGTAGTATCTCTGCCAACATACAATTAAGTTGACATTTAGTAACAGTTACCATTTAAAATACATCCATTCCCAGAACCTCCATAGTTTGGAGTATTTTAGCATGTTTAAGTAGAACTATCATAGCAAATAGAACTAGATTGGAAGCATCTTTATATTTTAAATATAAATCATTAAAAAAAACTGAAAAGCTAAAGAGAGTAAAAACATAGGTGGATGTAAGGAAATTTAATAAAATATTTTCAAAATTGAAAATACGAATTAATAAAAATCTAAAAAATATATTTACTTAAAAAAATATAAAGTTATATTATAAAAATAAAAAGCATAAATAAACTCATATTAATTAGATATATTAATTGGAAATTAAATAGTTCTATTTTAATCATGGATTTTCTAACTTAAGAAAAATCTAAAATTAGAAGTTGAAAAGTTAAAATAGAGTAATATATTTATATAATATATCTTATAAATTTATTAACCCTGATTAGAAATATCTAAATTTAATATACTAAGGTTCAATAATTTTTGGTTTATGATTTTAACCATAAATGAAAGAAGGAGGATTTGCTTTTAGTAATTACACTATATAAATATTTTAAAGATATAATTAAAAGAAGATTTTATATTTTACTTTGTAGCTTTAGTATTTTAGTCTACGCAATTTTAATTTTAATCAATTCCTACTGCATTTTGTTTTCCATCAAACTTGATACAACTTTTTTACCCAGATTATGATTAAATACAATAATCTTAGCTGCAACTCTATAAATCTATTTTAAAATAAATAAAATAATTTTTGTTTGAAGCTATAATAAAATTATTGAATAAAATCAATACCACTATAATACTAATTTTCTATAGCGCATTAACCATTTGTTCTTATTCCCTATATTAAATGTTTATTAAAGCTATTTAGGTTAATCATTTATTAATAAAGTATTACTACAGAATTAGTGTTTGTACTAGATACCTACAAGCACTAGTTTCCTAATAAGCAAGCTGGATATTATGTAAAGCACTCAATTGAATTGGATTTATTTAACTATGCACAAGTTTAATCATCTAACTTCGCAGGATTTTACTATGACATTTAAACACATGTAGAACCATCAAAACATTGTCTGAAATATTAAAATAAACTTTTTGATTAATTACCAAAATTAATTAAAGATATTTTACTGTGTAGGGCAATTAGATAATAGTAAATTAAAAGATCTTTTCTTTTTTTCGATTTCTAATAAGCAGAATCCTTCTTTATTAACATCCTTTTCAAAAATAGTAAATAAATATTGGTAGAGTAATATAAAAATACATATATTTTTGTATGACTAGCATTTTCCATTTTTTTACAGGCTACTTTTGAATCATTTTTATAGATGCAATATTATTTCTTACAAATTAGAATGGTATCTTGTGGAAAATATTGCTCTTAAAATATGCAAATTTTATTGGTGGTCATTCCCTTTTATTAGATAATAATTAAATAAATATGTTTTCATATGTATTTAGTAAATACAATAATTTCAGTATTCGAATATGGGATACAAGTGCTTTAATTATGAGCATTCTTATACTTACAAGAATTATGATTGCAAAATACCCTCTCTTCGTAAAATTAACTTTAAAAGACGCAAATACCATCAATTGAAATACCCTTTTTGAAATTAAATAAATTTTGATAAAATTAGCCTTTACTCTATATGCGCAAATACATCTGCTTAACTTATGTCCAAGCATTATTATTTTTCTTCAAAATAACAAGATTTCCTAATTTGATAAATTCTTAATTAAAATTGATGATTTTCTTAATAATTAATAACTTTTACATGTTTCTGCATTTCTTAATTTACTCACTTCTAGAATGAATACATTCATATTTTAGAGGTATTTTTTTATTCACATGCCCAAGTATAATTCTTCCTTATAAATCTTAGCAATACCCTTCTTTTACATAACTTAGATCTAAAGTAAAAAATAAGGATATTTTACATGATTTTTTTTTAAGTTCATTAAAAGCAAACAAATTTGTAAAAATTGTATACTTGAAGGTGAACCAAAACCAAGGGTTTATTCATATAAGTCTACGCATATACCACCCTCTTATAAAATAGCTGCTACACGCTAGCTTTTTCTGACTTTAATACAGCTTTTTCTATCATTTGTCATACAAACAGGCTCTTAATTGCTTTTACAAAATTCTATCATTTCATATTAAAAAGATTCAAGGACACAATATCCTTAGCTTTTTTCTCTTCCTATAAACACCACACCATCAATTAATTAGCATTTTTGTTTTGTTTAATCAAAACATTCATTATCTTGCTTACAACCGCAACTAATATATGGTATATATGTGCTTAAAAAAATAGCTAAAACAAAAACTTTCATTTACTTTAAACTTTAAATTAATTTTTTGAAATTAAAAAATATTCTTGATTTTTTTATCTTCCAAACTTTCTTATCTAAAAATATGATTAAAGAAAAGTTAAGTAATAAAGAGGTCATTAATTTTTCGAATTGGATTCTAGCTTACAATTTTAATGAAAAACAGAAATCTGTAATAATAGCTAATCTTTTCTAAATAAAATACTTTTAATTTTGAGTTACAAATAATATTTTAATATTAAAAAAATTAAATTTATTTTTTTTTAAATTTATGTAAATTGAAATGATAAACTTTAAAAATATTATATTTATTTTTCTATTATAAACTAATTATTATATATAAAGGCTTTCGATTAACTTCTTATCATATAGAAAAAGAAAACCAAATTAATTTCTGATATAAAGATATTAAAATACATGAAAAAAATAATATTTAAAATATTTGTTTGCACTTATTGTATATATTTAAAATATTTTTATTTTTTTCAAATATTTATTTTTTTATTTAGGTAATATAAAATTATTAAGCTTTTTACTCTAAAAATGATAAAAAATTTATTTTTTGATGATAATACAATGTATAAAAATATAAAAAACAATTCTAAAACAATTTTAATATTAATCATTTCATTATCGTTTGTTATAATTTAGTTTATTTTTTAGAATAAATTGTCTTCAATTTACATAATACTTGTTATATTATTTATTCTTATTTGTTTTTCTTAAATTTAATCTAAAAAAGAGCTATCCTTAATTTTTACCATAAAAATTAGTTTCTTTGAATGCGTAAAATATGCTTATCTAATTTAAATCTTTTTATAATAAATTCTAATTTTGAAGATGTTCTTTATAAATATTGTAATAACTCAACAAATCTTTACTTAGAGTTCAATTTCAATTAGGAAAATATCAAATAAAATATGATAATAATTGTGCAAATTATAATACAAGTACAAACTAGTTATAGCACGTTGGAGCTTAATCTGAATTAATTAGAGTTAAAACAATAGCATATTGTCGTCAAATATTATATTTTAAAGTCTATAAAATTCAATTTCTAGCTTTAATATGGTTAAACTAATATTAATAATATTAATAAAATAATTTAATTAATTTTAATTAACAAATTGTACTGTAAAACTTTTTAATTAACTCAAAGCTAATTGTAATTAATTTGTAATATTTATTAAAATTATTCATTTGAAATAAACTTTTATTTTATTAGGAGAGAAATGTAGATAAATAAGAAATTGCAATATAAAAAATTTAATCATTTAGTTAAGAAAAATAAAAAAAGTTACATTTGTAGACTATTAGGCTGTATGATAATGACACTAAAATAGACATGATTATCTGTAATTAAGTATGCAAATAAGATATATTATATATCAAAAACAGCAAATATTTGTATAGTAATTTAACGAAATCCCATAGGTAGAAATTTTATTTGTAATCCTAAGTAAAGAATCCATACAAGGTTTCATTATCATACCTTCTTACAAAAAACTTGATTTATTAAAGCTTAAGCATAAATAAACTTATTGGTATCACTAGAGCAAACTTCAGTATTACTAAAACAATTAAATCAAAATATCTAGCCTATAAATTTTCACAATAAATAGATAAATACTCATGAATGAATTTCTGATTATCAAATTTTTAGCAATTAACCTATTTTATTTAATACATATTTTATTTTTTAATTTATATAATAATTTTACTGATCTTATAATTTTGAATAGGACCACATTAAAAGAAAAATAAACCAGTACACTATTAGATATCACCACATTTTTTAAAGTATTTTTCCAGCTAATTTTATTAGCTAATAAAACTTAACATAAAATAGTCAAACATATTGTTAAAAAATATGCTCCTAGTAAAAAATATATCCCTTTAAAAGCGATATTTGTTCCCAAACTAATTTACTCTAAATAGCATTCAGAAATCCTTAATTTATCACTAAATAGATTCCCAATATCAATAAAAAAGTAAGCTATATAATTAGGGATATTTAAATCATAAGAAAATATAATACCTATAATAGATGACTAAAAAACAAGCAGTTTTAATGTCAAAATAATTGTATTATCAATACAGAAATGTTTTTTGCAAAGCAAAGCAAACACTTTACTAAATATTTTATTATTAACAAAATTTTACTAATTTTGCGTTACAATGGTTATAAATAAAACTGAAATTGCAAATATTATCAAGGGATACGCCACTTCTAAAAAAGTAATATTGCTACATCTATTTATTTATTTGTTAATTATTAATGAAAATTCGAATTTTAAATAAAATTACTTTTAACAATTTTCATTTAAGTTCATAAAATATATTTATCCCCAAATTTTACCACTTCTATCACAATCTTCACAAAGGGCTCCAACATATCCTAATTTTATCATTACATTATAAAAGAAAAAATAATATTAGCTTAAATCTTACCTTCTTTACAGTAATAATTTAAGTCAGTACGCTCTAACTAATCTATGCTTGGTTATAAACTTACTTATTAATTCTAACTGATTTAAATGTCTCCAATACAATTTTTGCATGGATATAAAATAAGTGATGTTTAGCTTACTCTCCATAAATTTTAGGGTAAAATAATCTTATCTCTAAAACACTTAACATTTGGATGGGGGCATTCTAAACAAGTATCTGAAATATTAAAGCTGAAAGTACTTTCTTTGCAATCCAAACAAATATCATATATCTTTTAATGTTTTTTAACTATTTAACCTACAGCGCAATTAACAGCCATCTAAATATTAATTGTAAATTTATATGTATTATAACCTATTACATAACCAGTTTAATTGACCACAGGAATTTAAATTAGATCACTTGTAATTTATAATTGAATCTATTACTAAAGTTATGCATAAATCTTTATTTATGAAGAAAAGTCGAAAATTCCATTTTTATGAGTTAACTTCTATGAACTCAGTAAACACTTTCCATATGAAATATGTATTTATAAAAAACTTTCTCTTGGAATATTTGTTATATTTTAATTTTAATCATTAACTAGTATCATAGCTATTTTGTCCTAATAATATTTTAAATAGATAAGCAATTATTAAAAAATAAATTGTAAAGATAATAAGACATTTTTTATATTAAATTAGCTATTTTTTATAAGCTAAAATTTTATTTTTTTTAATATTTAATGGGGAAGGAGTGCAGTAAAAAACCTTATTTTAAAATATTATATTTATTAACTAATCAGATATACTTTTAAAAATATAAATAACATTTTACTTGAAGATACCCTCCTTTATGATTTGTGATCCTTAATTCTTTCTAGCTGGAAACATAAACACCATTTAAATATACCTTGATCTGTGTTGGGGATGTTTAGATATTTTATCCATGATGTATACCAAAATTATATTAAAAAGTATTATTTGTATATTTATGAACACTCTGACCTGTTGTTGATCCTATCGCTCCTCCATATTTAGCAGAATTATAATGGAAATTATTATCTGAAAGTTTAATTTAATTTATCAATATGTTTTATTTATTATTCTCTAAAAATACAGCACCACCATATTGATTAGCAATATTTTCTTTAAATAAAGATTTTTAAATAAATATGCTAGATTATTTCAAATATATAGCTCCTCCATTTGTTGCCTTATTTTCCGTAAAATTAGAGTTTATTATAAAAAATAAATCTTAAGAATTATATTCTTAATTTGAAGGATTTCCTATGTTTAATGAATATCGTTAAATATGTAAACCTGATCCGTGGTATGCAAAGTTCCTTTAAAATGTGGAGTTTTAAATTTATAATTTGTAAGTTAAAATCTTAATAGTTCCAAACTGACATTATTAACAGTTATTATCTTAAACTTTAAATCCAAATATTTTGCAGCTCTAACTATTGTAAAAAGCTATACTTTAGATATCATGCTATGAACTAACTTAATCTTAAAGAATATTTTTGTTGTTTTTTATTATGCTGTGAAAGATATAAATGTGCTAAGTATTTAAAATACTTATTAAATTTTTATAAAAATCACTATTTTCATAAATATTATGAGCATCATAATAATTTTTGATATCTTATATAAATAATACCTTTTAAAAGAGTAGATTTACATATCTACTATCTAAATACTCTAGTGCGTTATTTGAACTAATTTTAAATTTTGAATTAGTTATTTCTAAATCATATGCTTTTTGAATATAAATCAGGGAGGAATTGCTCTATAAAATAGTTTTCCAATTTTTATCTTTGATGAATGGAGCAAATATTTCAATTTAAGTGAATATATTTTCTATCTAATTCATAAAAAAGGAGCTGCTTATATAGATAAATGTTTTAGATATAGAATAGCTTTCTATATTAATGTTGCTTCCTTAGCATGAGAAATTGTCAATAAAATTACTATTTTAGTATTTTATAACTGTATTTGAATATAATAAAGATTAAACATTAATAACTCCACCTTTTTTAAAAGCAAAATTATTAAAAAAATTAGATTAGCATATATAAATATTTAATCCTTGTGATTACATTCCATCAATATTAATGGCTCCTCCTTGAGTCTCTAAATCGTCTTTGCTAAAAGCTATGTTACCAACAAACTCTGTCTAATTAACAATAATACTACCTAAATTCTTACTAATCCAATAAAATGCTCCTCCATTCAAAGCAGTTCCATTTACAAATTTAGATTTTGTAATTATGAGTATCTCACTGTTAATCATAAAGAATCCTCCATTTCTCGCAGTAACCAAATCAAAATTATTCATTGAATTAATAAAATTACAATCTTAAATGGTTAATTATTAAAGATTTCCTTTTATCCATCCAAATTAACTACTTATACTTAAATCAGTAAAGTTAGAGTTTGTTAAATCTACAATCATTAAAGGAGCTTAGAACTAAATTCCTAATGCTGCTTGTCCTAAAATGGTCTTTTTTTAATTTTTTTAAAAAAGTTGAAATAATTTTGATAATTTAAATTTTAAAAAATTAAAATAAATTATTTCAAAAATTAATTGTTAATGAGATAGAAATTATTTACCTTATTTTTGATAATTTTAAATTAAAATGAAGAAAATTGAATTTTAGTGATACTTAATTTGATCTTTTGGTTTGAAACTACAGAAAGCATAGATATATCTAGCGTTTATTCTTAAACTATTAAACTAGCATTCTATATTTAGAAATCTATTAGGAAAATTTAAGGTGCAGTAGATTCATCATTATGCTAATAGTTTTCTATCCAAAAAATACTTTTTTGTGTATTAACATTTTTTAAAAGTGCAGATTGAATTTAAATAAATTCAGCAGTTTATTTTAAATAGCAAAATTATGGGCTCATTAATAACTATCTTGTTTAAAATTAATTTATTTTAGATATGAAAATACGTTGTATATTTTCTGTTTTTAAAAATAGAAATTATTCATTATCAACTATAGTAATATTATCTATTTTAACTCTATTTAAGCTTTTCAATTAAATTATTATTTAAGTCATTTATGATTAAAATTTATTTTCTTAAATTATTATTTCATTTAAATCTAAATCTAAGTCTTTTTGAGCCTAAAAATATATCAAAAAATACCTGTTCTAAGATATTAAATTATCTCTAATTTATATGTTGTAAAACTAATTAACCTGATTTTTATTTCTAAATTAGCTGTCTTTATATTCCATTATACTGTAGTTAGTGATGTTGCTTGAATTTATTATAAATTATTTTATTTTAAAGTTATTAGATACAATTAATGATACTAATTTTTATTTATTTTACAAAAACTCGCATCTATTTATAATAAAATTGTTGATTTGTAGAGAGTTTATAAAATTAATGTTAATAATTTAAGATTAATCAAAGAAAAAGCTATCTTAAATATTAATTTCATTTAAATTCACAACAATATTTTGATCTATCATTTTATTTTATTTGAAATCTAAAAATAATGATTATTAATTAAACCTAACTTAGTCTATTATCAAATTTTAGATATTAATTGTAATATTCATCATATTTAATGATATTAGATTAGATCCTTGAAATGTTACCTGTTTATTTAAATTACAAAATGATTTAATATATAACTTTAACCTATCTATTTGCATCAAATATGTTTTTGAAGTAAAAAACTTATCTTAAAAGTGTTTATTTTTTTAGAAACTCGGAAAATAAAAATATAATTTTAATTATTGCAAATAAGAGTTTACATTGCTTAATTTTGATTGATGAATTCCTAAATAAATTACTGAATTTTTCAAAGAGCCAATAATATTCACTAAAGACTATTTGTTAAAAATTTAAACATTTTCAAAGGTTACAGACTCAAATGTTATATTTCCTTATGAAATTTTAGAAATACTTAGTACAAATTATTGATATTAAATTTAATATTCTGGCTGATTAAATGAGCAGTTTTTTAAAATAAAGGTATTTAATGAATTATCTTCCACAATAAGCCCAAAATTTGCACTGTTTTTATATTGCGTGAATTTAATATTTTCAATATAGACTTTATCAAAGCCTTATATATTAAACACACCCTTTTAATAGAAATTTAATATTTAACTAGATAAGGTTGTTATATTTAAGATAGCTGACAAACTTCTGAATTTTTCTTTTAAAGTTATTGAAAATGTTTAAGGTATTAAATTATTACAGTTAGATTAATCAATAAATATCAGTTAAACTTCTAGATCTTTAACTTATAGCTCATTATAAAAAATAACTGCTTGATTGAATTCCAATTCATTAATAATAAACTGATCAAGATTTATTTCTTTTAATCTATTAAAATTTAAAGGTTTTGATTAAGTTCCATCTCCTAATTCACTATTTAGGTCTAAGCATTTAGTATATATTACTTTTTACTTCTTATAATAGCATCCTTAATCTGAATTCTCACATAAATAGCATTTTCTTCTTTCCTTATCATATGTTATATTATAATTTTGCAAAATATTACTTTATTCTAAATTTTATTTGCAAGATAAACATTGAGCATCATATAAAAGTAGAGGATTTGCATTCAAATTACTATTATTTATACATGTTTCACAGCTTTTATAAAACATATTTTTATTATTCATATAAGAATAAAATAAAATTACAGAATTGGGCAAATTTAGCAGTCATCACCAGAAGGAGTAAGAGTAATAAATTGCTCGGGATTAGGAATATTTGTTTGTTTAAAGTAAAGTTTACCAATAAAGTACTATAATGAGTCAATTAAGGCTAATAATTTATTTTTATTGCATTCTATGCACTAAGGTTGATTATTTATTAACACACATTAAAGGCAGTTAGCGCCACACTAAATTTTAATGCATAATTTTAGTTGCTAATCAAAATAATATCCTTACAAGCACTCAGTACATAACAATTAATAAGTTTTCTAACTAATAATATCTAATCTTTATGTAATATCTAAATTATGTCTTACATGAACAAGATATGAAGTGAAATTATATGTCCTATTACCTTTAAATTAAAAAATAATGCTATTTTTTTTTATATTATTGAAATACCTTCATAGCATTTTGAACATCCTTCTGGGCATCTTTTGCATCCATCAAGAGAAGGGATGCTTTAATCATCTTAACATTTTACACATTGATATATATTACTTTATTCAATATAATAGCATTCATCGCATCCAAATATCTAACATTTTTTATTTAAATAACATCTTTTTACTTTATTTGATTTTTAATAAATTTACATTATCACTACATAAACTATCTTGGCATTAATGTTCCATTTCATTTAAAACTTTTCCATTCATGCAAAATTAACATACAAATTTAGACTGATTATCAACAAAGCATTTTTGACAATTTGTTTATTTAGAAAGGCTTTAGCATCCCTCTACACATTCAAATGAATTTTTTTTTAGCACATATCCAGATTTACATTATTTACATATTTCTTTAAAATTTTTATGCAGGTTGAATGACCAGATTTATTCTGACTAATCATAAAATTTTAATCCTGAATTATTCTCAAAAAAAAAGATTCTGAAAGTACTTAGGCTACAGTTTATATTTTTTTTTTCCTAACAAGACTAGCCTTAGAATATGAATTGTAGAATTAAAAATTTTGATCAAAATAATAAATAAAAAATACCATCAATAGATATTTAATATCCATCAAGACATGATATGCACTTTTTAATATATTTCTTTTATTAAAAT
Source organism: Tetrahymena malaccensis 436 (assembly GCA_000231845.2). Taxonomy (NCBI): domain Eukaryota; phylum Ciliophora; class Oligohymenophorea; order Hymenostomatida; family Tetrahymenidae; genus Tetrahymena; species Tetrahymena malaccensis. The sequence continues at coordinate 179,652 of JH720027.1, read as the reverse complement.
TCTTCTTTAGAAATTATCTATAAATTGTCTTTATAATAATTCAAAACAGATTCTTCATTTTCTTTTTTTAAAATTGATAATTTATGTATTTATTTATTTTAATTAAGCTAAATAAATTGTTTATCAAAATTATTGTGTAAATAGGATTAAGTATTGCCTTAAAAACTATTTTACCTAAATTTGATTCTTAAATTTAATCTTAAAATTTTTAATTTCAGATAATTTTATTTATTTACCCCTCTTCTTAAATATTTAAAGAAAATAAAATTAAAATTTTTATAAAAATAATAGGTAGGAAGGGGACTTCACATTATGATAAATAAATAATTATTGTTTTTTTTTTAAATTTTAATTCTTTAAAAAAAATTTCTTTTATCAAAATAAATACCGTATTAACAAAATTAGCAATTTTGACCACATTAAATGCATTATGTTTGATCATATGAGACAAGATAATTTATATCGCAATTTAGGCATACTTTTTTGACTCTATAAGTTAGTAGGTCTTTTTCCTTTATCTAATCACTTAATATAGCTTTTCCATCTAAGATAATTGCATATTAACAATTGATACAGTTTTTTGGGCATAATTCGCATTAACCATTGTTTAATACATAATAAACTTAGCATTTTATACATTAGGCTTATTGTTCTGAAGTTTAAATGCAAGATTAGCAACCTTTTGAACCTTTTTTAAAAAATCATTTAATATCAAATTATTTATTTATATTTTGATTTTTACATTTTTATTAATCTTTAACTAGCAAATTATTAAATGAATCTACTATAAAATTTTAAGTTTGATATTTATATTTAGCAATTTATAAATATTTATTTAAAACAATCTTGAAATTTTAGCATGATTTTTCTTTTGATGAACTCTCTCTCCTATTTTCAGTTAATTAGATAATTTTTAATAAAATATAAAAGATGATACATACCATGATTCATATTCAGAAGAGCAATCAAGACATTCATATGTCGCAATTTGATTGTAAAAAGGTTTTAAATTGTTATCATCATTTTTTTCACTTAAACACTGAATACATACAGACTTTTCAGGTAATTCTTAGTATAAAAAATACCCTTCTATGCATTAGGTGCAAAAATTATCCATTCTGCAAGAGAAACATCTTTTTTTTTGTTAAATATAATTTAATAAATAATTACTTTCTTTAAAATTACCCTTTTGGACATTTAAAATTGGGGTTTTACTTGCAATTTTACTAGTCAACACAATCTAATTTGATATAAATTAGTTGCATATCAAAATACAAATTTTAAGGTTCAGGATTATTTTTTAATTTTTCTTCTAGACTGTAGCATTTTTAGTCACCAGGATTTATATGATAAATAGGACATTGTAAACATTTACTATTATTTTAATTAATATCTTAGCAAAAGCTGAGATTATTCATGCAGTTCATTGTTCCTTATTTATTTGGAATGTTTAAGTTCAGAATCTAGCATTATTATAATTTGTTAATCTAAACAAGACATTATTCACTTTTAATAAATGTTTATAAATTTTAAGAATTTAAGCAGTTGTTGTTGACTAAGCAGTAATCATCTGGGCATACAAAGCAACGCCCTGATTTCAAACTTTAACAAATACCTAATAAATAAATAGAATATTGTTTTTTGGTCAAATATTTAATTTAAAATTGTAAATAATAATAATAGTAAGTTATAAAATTGTTATTTAATAAGCTTTTGAAAGATCTTAATTATTGGTTGACTGATAAATTAATATATTGAAAGTTTATTTAAAATAAAATAAAATAAATAAATAAAAACCTGCTTTATCTTTACAATAGCTAAAAGATTATTCTTATTTGAGATCAAAACATCTTTTTTAATCAAATTTTTACATGCACTAATTTACCTCACAAGCTTTGCATTATCCATTTTCAACACAATAGCCATTTGCATCTATACAATAATCTTTTTCAATAAGAATACATTTATTTAATTTAGGATCTAAGCAATATTTTTCATTAGCACACTAATCCTAAATGAATAAAAAGTATTTTTTATTTTTAATAATAAAATTTTTAATTTTACAGCTCCTTCTTTATCTGCAGTTAAACATTATTAAGTATCCTTTTAAACACCTACTCATAAATAAAGTTGAATGTGAGAAATTCTAAGATAGTAATTCTTACCTATTGTATCTCGATTTGTGTAGTCTAATTAATAACAAGACTTTAACTTTGTTGATGGATCTTCTAATAGACAGTATCTAAAATTAGTTGATTAAAATTTTTAATTTAATTTTTTCTCCTTCGGCTTTGACTTTATTTAAAATACCTTTTTAAATAACAGCTTGAAGCTCCATTATTTCCTTATTATTATGGCTTTAAACAATTTTATGTTTACTTTTCCCTACCTGGATTAGTGTCTGATAATGGTATGCAAGCACCTTATAGTTTACAGTATTATTCTTAACATATTAAAGCTGTAGCTTGACCTGCTTTTAAACATTATTAATTTTATAAACCTTTTCCAACTTTGTTTTCACCTATCATCTATTCACACTTATTTTTATCTTATATATTAATGCAATATAAGCCTTCTAAACACCCAATACTATCCTCTATTAATTATTTAATAAAAAATGTTTGCAAAATTCATACTTTGATAGAAATTAACCTTCATTTAATCCTTAGCAATATTAATTTGATTTTTTTGCGTAAGCGATAGGCGATATGGAATATTCTAGCTCTTAACACTTATATTTACCATTACTTATAAAATATGATAAGTTTAATAAATTTAAATTAATAAAATGTAATTAATTTTATTTTACTCAAGTTTTAGAATGCAATAAGACAAACCAAAACATGATTTTATTTCTATTTTTTAAAAATATTAACTTTGTTATAAAATCCATATTAATAAATTTTTTTTACCAATATCTGTTTCTTAAGCTTTAAGAACACAATCTCCATTTTAATCAATACCTACAACTTATTTATCTTTAAAGAGTTTTCCTATTTCAATACACTATTATTGATTTTCATTAACCGCTTATCTACAGGTACTTTAAACACAAATTTCAATCTTATCTGGCTCATTTTAAGTCAAGCACTTACCTGTATTATTTTATCTAGCAAATCTATTTTAATCAATTAATAACAATTGACAAGCATTTTTTTCATCAAGACAATATTATCCTGTCATACACCTTTTATAATTTAGATACAATTTATGAAACTTGTAATTTTAATATTTGAAAGCAAATAAAATACCTGACTGCGTTTGTCTCATTTAATTAAAGGCAAAGTCCTTATTAATCAATACCTATTATATTCATTTGATTATTAAAAGCAAAGCAACCTTATTATGTTGAGCCTTATTTTTTTTGAGTGCAAAAATCCTAATGGCAGTTTATTATAATCTCTTTAAGTAATATAAATTTGTGAATATTTATTTTAATTTTAATTCTAATTAATTACAATCATAATACTCATTTAATTTGGCACATTCTTGATTTTTTTATTTGCCCTAATTATTAAAATTTAAAATAATATTTAAAATTGAAAGTTGATTTAAAACATTTATACTGAATATTCGATTTCACTGCTAATTAATTAACAAGAATTTGATTTCGGATCTATGCAATATTAATCTGCACATTCAACACTTCCAGTTTCATTTTTTCTCAAGCAATTTTATTTATTATCCTTACCAATAAAATCTTGATCATAAATTTAGCAATATTTTTTATTATTATTTATGCAATATCTATTTTAATATCATAAATTAAATTTAAAATAAAGGTAAATAAATCTACCCTGTAAGACACTATATAATTGGATCTTCAGAAGATTGATTAGCTCTTAAACATAGATACTTATTTTAGCTGACTCCAACAAAATTAGTTTAATTTAATTATCTAATGAATCCTGAAGGTTCTTAACAGAAATCTTTCTTCAAATTTATAAGTTCTAAAATAAATTTAATTAATGAAAAACAATAAATAATATTTTAAATGTTATTTATTACCAGCTAAATCTCCAATTTTGGTTGTTTATTAATCTTTTTAAGCACATTATTTATTATCAACTATGTATCCTAAATATTTAGGAGATTAATAATAAACCACGCATGATTAAATATTATTTTAATATTATTCTTTGCATTCATTTTCTTATAAATTAAAACAGTTATCAACTAGGCAAACAGTCTATTTATTATCATTAGTATAATAGCATTTATCTATTTTTTTAACCTATTATTCATTTTCCAAACAAATAAAATCATCACTCCTTCCTGTATAAAGTTTGTCAGTTAATTCAGAACAATTTCGGCTTTTTAATTCTATACACCCATTTCCATTTGCATAATTAACAGTAGAAGTGCATTTCTTATTTTATTAATCATAGCATATTTTATTATAATTTGCACACCTTTTCATATAAAAAAATTAAAATAGTCTTATCAAATATTTTAAAAACAATTTAATAATTTATAAATTATAATTAATTAAATATTACTTAATTGCCTCAGGAGTATCTATTTCTAAGCATTTTCCTGTAGATGATTTTCCAACAAAATTTTCTGTCCCATTTAGATAAATACACGCCTCTTAGTTTGTTTAATATGTAAATGAGCAATAATCTTCTGTACAATTAAATATTTCTGTTTAAATTAATTTTCCTAAATAACTATTTATTCTATTAAAATAAAATTACTTGAAGTTTCTTCTTTATTTTATAAGCAGTTACCATTATTATCAACACCCTTTTGTTATGATAAACATTTTAAAATAGTATTACAATATGTAATTAACTTTACAGCAATATTTTTTTCATTTAAACTTAAACACTTATTTTTTTTTAAGCATGCTTTATTATTCTTGTAGGCACATTCAATTGAGTTTATTTGTGATTTAATGCCACAGTTTTAGTTTTAAAGCTTAGAAACATATTCATCATCGAAACCTATTAGCTTGCATTTATTTTTATATATGCAATAACTTTTTTATTAAATATATTCAATAAAACCAATACATTAAAATCAAAAATATTAATATACCCACTAATACAAAAATCTATTCTATCTTTACAAGCTTAATCTTCCTTTAGACACCTTTGATATTTAATTTATCTGCCAACATACTGATTTTCAATTTTCCTGATTGTATATTATTCATCTTGACAATATTTGGTATTTAGATTTGTAATATCTATTTTAGTTTAAAAAAACAAAATTAAAAATTAGAATGCATGATAAATATTTACCTTAAAATGAATTTTTTGATATTTAATCATCTTTCTATGCACAATATGTTGAACTATTTATATATCCTAAATAAATTTGTGAATCAGTGTAATCTACACATGTTTTGTTATCAATTCTCTTGCATATTTTTTAAGGATCTTCTTTACAAAAATCCACTGGATATTATGTCTCTGTATTATTTTTAATACATTCGTAATTTTTATTTCTCCCTACAAACTATGATGTTTCATCTAAACTTATGCAATCGTTAGAAAATTTACAGTATTTGATTGTTAGAATTGATATACATTAATTTTATAATAAGCATATATCAGATTTATTTAAGCACCTTTTAATAAATTATTGAGTAAAAAATAAAAATTAATAATGTGTTTATTTTACTCAAAATAATAAATAATTTTTGTAATTTATAAAGGCTTTTATCAAATTTAATATTTTTGAAAAAAATGTGAAGGAAAACTTTTGATTTTTTACACATTTTTTAATATTTAAAAATTTTTTTTAAATTTGTTTTCCTTTATTATAATAAATTAATCTATATTTATTACCTAATAGCAAATGGTTTTTTCAAATCTAAGCACATACCATTTTTGTCAACTCCATAATTTCCTTATGTACCATCGATTTTGAAGCAAGCTCTCTTACTTTATTAGCTTTTTATACAATGATTTTGCTCACATTATTTCAAATCTTAATTAAATTTTTAAAAAGTTACAAATTTAATCAATTGACAAAATATTATATTACTATATGAAAATATTTCTCTCTTCAAGCAATTTCCATCACCATCAATTCCCTATTTTATTTTAGAATTATTATTCTAAATTTAATTATTAAATAAAATACTGAATAAAGGTTATTTGAATCAGAGAGTTTGAAGCATTTATCATTATATTTACATGCTAAATTCTAAGGATCAGAACTACATTCGATCGCTTTCATTTAATCCTGTAAACCGCAATTATGATTAGATAATTTTGCAATCATAGTTTCATTATATGTACCTATTTTCACACACATATTGTCTAATATGCAATATCTGTTTAAAAAATTAATAATTATTTTATTTAAAATCAATTATATTTATACCCTTAAGTACACAATTCGACTTCTTAAGCAGCATCATTTTCTTTTATACATTTCTAAAATTTTATATGTCTTCCTACGTAAGGATAATCTATTGGCTAAATTTTAAATTCACTATCTTAGCAATAGTTGTTATTTAGTTTTTTAATATCTTTTTTTTGGATATAAGAATTGTTAAATATTTTAATAAATTTTAAATAAGATTACTTTAAAGTTAAGAAGTTGAAGTTTACATACCACTCTCTACACATATTCCAGTACTTTCAATGCATCCTAAATAAATCTTAGACTAGTTATAGAGCACGCAACTTGTTTTATTTTATGTCAAACAAACAATATTTTTATCATTATAACATTTATCTATTTTTAAGGCTTATTAAACTCCATCTTAAACACACTGGTAGTCACTATTCCTTCCTATATTTTTTTCATTGTCCATTTAATAGCAATTACCTTAAAAAGAGCAGCCATTTCTAAATAAACCAAAATCAATAATTTTAGTACATATTTAGTTTTTTTAGTCAAAACAAATTGAATTTATTTGGGCACACCTTTTAATTATTTTATTTTTTGTAGTTTTAACACATTTTAATTCAAATAATTTACCTCGTAGCATATGGTTATTAATAGTCTAAGCAAATACCTTATTAATTTATTCCAATAAATCCTTTTTTTTCATCTAAAAGATAGCATGCCTGCTCACCTGGCTTAGTTTCTATACTATACTTGCAATGATTTTCTTCACACTTATACAAATCTAAAAATAAGAAAAAGCAATATAATAAAGTAAAAATGGATAAATATATCTTACTTTCTGAAGAAACAAACTAATTTCTATTTAAACAATTACCATTTTTATCAACTCCCTAATAATAAGAAAAACATTTTTGTCATGAAATTATTTATTTATATTATAATTTCTTACAGATAGATTTTCAGAATTTCTTTATAGCTGAAAACAAGTTTAATTTAACAAACAATAATTATATTTTTTAAACTCGCACTGTATAGATTAAGTCTAATTAGCTTTAGCACATTTCTAGTTTTATAATTTAGCTATGTTTATCCCATCAAATCCAATCTATTTACATCTGTTGTCTGCGATGCAATAACTAAAATATTAAAATAAATTAATAAATCATTATTATATTATTATTTTTTTACTCTTATACACATAATTCCACTATTTAGTTTTGTTCCTAATCTGCTTTTATGCATGTCTATTTTAAATCTCTTCCAGCATATGATGGAATAATAGATTAGATTTTAAATATATCTATACAGTAATTTTCATTCAATTCTTAAAATAAAATTGTTAATATTTTAATTTATACATAGTTGTAAATTTACTTATAATCTATCCTTTGCCTGAAGTTATATCTCCTATTTGAGCACAGAACCCTGAAATTTAATACTTTCCTAAATATATTGAACTTTATAAATATAACAAACAGAATTATGAATCACTTGCCAAACATATCAAATCATCATCAAAACAATTAAGGACTCCTTTTCCGTTTTTACTTTTCTATTAATTTTCTAAGCACTTATATTATTTATCCCTTCCAACATATTTGGTTTAAGACATTTTTAAACATTACCCATTAAAAAAGCAATAATTATTATATTATTTATTTGAGCTAAGATTTATGCATTGTTACTTATCAATATCTAAACAAATTGATTAATCGCTTGCGCACCTATTTAAAAAAAAGTATTTTGATACTAAAATGCTAAAATTGGATTTCATATAATATAATGAATTAATGAGGGTTTAGAATATTTAAAATATGATATTTATTTTTTAATTATTACCTGACAGCTCCTGATTCATTTTAGTTTAAACAAATACCATTTTACTTAACCCCATAAATTCCTTTTTAAATATCTATTTAAAAGCAAGCCATTTAACTAGGGTTGCTTGGGTTTAATTTTTTACAAAGGCTTTCTTCACAAATAATTTCACCTGGAACATACTATTCAATTATTAAACATTTACCGTTATTATCCACTCCCTTTAAAAAGATAAGTAAAATTATTTACTAACTTTATATTTGATTAATTTAAATTACTTAATACTATGAACTAGATAACTTAAAGCATTTTTAATTTAGCATACAAGATATATTATTCTTTTAATTACTACACTCTATAGATGTTTCTTAATTTTCTTTACCACATTTGTGATCAGATAATTTTGCGATGTAATTTTCTTACCCTAATGTAATACAACGATTATTTTGTATGCAGTATCTAATTATTTAGATAAATATGATTAATATTAATTTTTTTCAAAGACGATTTTTACCCTTAAATACAAATTTCTATTAGTGAAATATTAATTTCATTTAATTTAATACATTTTTATTTGTTTTATATTCTTCCATAATATGGTTCCTTTATTTCTTAAATTATATAATTTTCATCTTAACAATAGCTTTTATTGAGGTTGATAATATCTATTTAATATTAATATCGTTAAATATTAATTAATTAATAAAGTAAGATTTGTTTATTACCTTGTAGTTGAGATTTAGAAGTTTGTTTTCCAAGTTACGCGCATATTCCAGTACTTTAAATCCTTCCTAAATATATATTAGAATTTTAATAAAGTATACATTCTGTTTTATCGTGTGTTTAGCAAATTGTTTAAGGGTCATTAAAACACTTATCGATTTTTAAATTTGTTTAATTCTAATTTTTAGAAATGCACTAAAGTTTGGAGTCTCTTCCGATATAGTTTTAGCTAGACATTTACTAGCAAAACCCTCCTTCAGAGCATCCATTATCATTTTAACCATAATCAACAATTTTGATACAAAATTTAGTAGAGTTATCGTAGCAAACTGAGTATACTTAAGCACATCTGTATTTTATAAAAAATCAGCATTTTATTAAATTTAAAAAAATGAATATAATTTAAAAATCTATTTGATAAATTTATTTTAAATATATGAGCTATTATTCTATTAAAATATATATTATAAAATGATGCGTCCACTATTAAACTATTAAATTAAGGAACCAATAATATTTATATATTGATATGAGAGAGAGCCAAATTAAGTATAATCCATAAAAGCTATAATTTAAATTGAGGAAATGCCATATATTTTTGAAATAAAAAATTATTTCTACATTAGATATAAAGTGAAACTAATGTTAATTTAAAAAGATCATTCTTAATTAGAAACAATTATTTATTTTTGAGAAAGTTTTAATTAATTTTATATTAGGATATAGTGATACAAAATTAAGGTAAAAATTAGTCCTGATTAAATTATGGCTCAAATTTTGAAAAAAGGGAAAATCTTTATTTGATTTAATGAGGATGTAAATTTAAAAAAGATTATATTTTAATTTACATTTAACAATTTCAAATAGTTATTATATGATAAAATACCATGCTTAATTCAGTAGAGGAATTATTTACAAAGGTTATTATTTTAGTTTTAAAATATGTTACTAAATAAATAACCTTAAAATGTTTAAATAGGATTGATAGAAGAAATAAATAAATAAAATATGTAATAGTTATTTCTAATTTATAAAAATTAGTTGCTTAATTTTGAAGTGAAAATAAAATATATTTTTAGGCTTTAGGATAAGGCTTAAATTAGAACTATTTCTTTAAAATAAACTTTTATTTTAAGATTAAATAGCCAAGAAATAGATAAATAATTTGTTTTAAATTTTACCTATCTGCTTGCTAGGATGAATCAGTACAAAATTTGTTTGATTTTATACCCATAGCATTTTAAGATCCATCCAGTAGTATGCATTTTTATTACCATAATTGCTATGAAATACAAAAGCCTTAGCTGCAATAATCTAATTATCCTATTCCTAAAATGATAAAATCAAATGAGATAAATAAGATTTTAATAAATTAATTACCTTTAACTTATTCATTTGCTATTACACATTCTCCGCTTATAGTTATTCCCTAAAAAATAATTCCATATTTGAAGGTAAATAAAATTAATTAAATTTACCACAATATTGTTTTTAAGATCAGGTATTTCAAAGCACATTCCATCAACTGATAAGCAAGCAGGATACTCTTTAAAACACTTTTTGGAATTTTTTACTTTTAATTAACCACAAGAACCATTTTCTAGAACGACGGGGTTTTATCTAGAAATTTACTCACATGATTTACCATTAAAACACTATCTATTTAAAAAATAAAAAAAATAAAATTGAGAGTAATGATATAAATTTATTTATTTTACGATGGAGAGCACTTATTTTAGCTTTATGATTAATTCTATTATAAAATTAATTTTTTATTTTGCTTTTGATCGTTTAATAAACAAAATCCTTCTTAATTAATTCCCTATTTTGTATTCAAATCATTTAGGTACTATTTTAATTAAAAGTAAATTTACAAGTGGTTTAATTTTATTTTGTCCTTCTATTTTAATACAAGTTAACTATAATCCTTCGATATATATGCAGTGTGATTCTTTGCATTTAATTTACTCACTCTTTGGAAAGTACTAGTTTTGCTAAATGCATTAATTATTTAATGTCATTCCCTTATATTAAAATAATTTGTTTTAAAATAATATGAATACATTTATTTATTACTATAATTTCACTCTAATCATAACTAACGCATGCGCTCTATCTTAAAAAATTTTTTTTCTCACAGAAAAAATTATTACATAAGATTTTTTAACTTTTAAATTCTCCTTCATGTAAGCATTATCCGTCATTAGTTAATCCCTAATAGTAATTATAATAAATAAATTTAGATATTATTAATTCATTTTATCTTGTTTACAGCTGCCTCTGATAATTTTAAGCACCTATTTGAGTCTACAGAAAAACAAGAATCTCTTTTAATTAAATAACCATCAATATTAATTTATCTAAATTTAAATTTACAGTTTTTTGCACTTATTGACTAAGAATCCATCTTAATTTTTGCATAAGTATTACTAAATCATATTATTTTCTATGGGTCCAAGTCTAATATTTCCACTTTAATCTTAGCAATAACCTTCTTTGATATAAGCTAAGTCTATTTTTGATTATATAGATATTTAATACACATAATTGGATGATTAAGTAGAATATTATTATGATAACATACTTTATCTTCCTTTCTTATTAAGTGATTTAATATTAAGCTCATCCACACCTACGCATATATAACCTTCTTATAATATTGCTATTATATTTTTATTATTATTTGCTTTTATGCATCTCTTCTAATCCCTTGTTACACAAACAGGCTCATATTCGCTTCTACAGATGTCAATAGAATCATATTTTACCTAATCTACTACGCAATAACCAAAATGCTTTTCTCTACCTAAATATTAAATTCCATCTATATCAAAACATTTCTTCTTGAATTAATCAAAGCATTGTGTTTCTTTGATACATGCAGAGGATAAATACTTTAAGAATTAACTTAATATTATTATTAAACTGAAGATTAACATATTTTTACTTTTATTTATTCAAGAAATTAATTTTTATAGTAAATGTATTGCTGCAAAAATTCAATTTTAAACAATAAAGAATTACTTTATTTCTTAATCATAAGCACAAATCATTAATTTTCTTCAAATAAATAGACATTTGTAATGCTTATAGGAAATAAACTACATACATTTATGGTACTATTTTTAAAGTATGTTAAAAAATTCTTTAATTTTTATATGAGCACTTTTTTATTTGGTATTATTGATTTTCTTTATTAGAATAATATTTATTTTTTAAATTACTCTTTCAAAAAATAAAATAATAAAATGCCACATTAAAATATATTTTAATTAAATAATATATTTTGCTTTAAATTTGCAGGTTTATCTGAAAATTAATATATTAAGAGAATTTTTTATTTATTAAGATGTTAAAATAAATAACTCAACTATATTATATTTTTTTTGTCTTTTATTATTTTTTACATTTATGTTTACTTTTTTTATCTATTTATTTTATTTGTTTATAAATATTCTTAATCAAATTATATAATAAAAATTAAAATGTGCCAACCTGGAAATAAAATATGTTTTATTTTTATTCAATTTTTTTGCAATTAATTACTTGAGATTCTTAAATAAAAACCAAAAATGTTGATAGATTTATATACTTTAAATAAAATAAAATTGATTTTATAAAAATAGATTTTATTATAAGAATATATTTAGTTATATTTTTTTAATCCTTCAATTAGAGTCATGATGGTAAGAATTTATTTGGGGTTTTTAAATATATATTTTATAATAATTTAAAATATAATTTATATAAAAATTATGAAAGCAAAATTTAAATATATAAAAACATCAAGATGAACATAAATTTGATTTTGAGTCATATTTAATATTCTAACTTAATATTTTGATTTATAAAAGCTAAATTATTCAGAAATTAGAGCTAACATTAAGTTTAACTAATCTTTTGATCTTTTTTGCTAATAGTTTGTATCCTCTCTTTTTTATTTCTGGAACATCTTCTCTTTTTTACAAAATAAAATGTATTAGTTTAAGTAAATTATTAATTCTTAAAATAAATATTTTATTAAAATTAAAAATTAAATCATTTACTTTACATAAAGTTCCAATACTTTTATATTTCTACAGTTTTTCATTTCACTAGATTTGAGAAATTTCTCATAATTTCTTATTTAAAAAATTTATTAATATTGAAAAATTCATTACTGATTATTTTTACCTAAAACCTAATATCAAAGTTTTTAGCTTAACTAAATTAGTTATATATTTAGCAAAACTTCCAAAATATGTATCTTCTTCAACTATGCAATCCCTAATATTTTTTGTTAATAGACCATTAATGTTGAATTACAAATTTAAAAAGGTATTTAAAATTACAAATAGTAAAATTTTAGTTCCGTAAGTTCATTTAACTCGGTCAATTAAGATACAAAGCATAATACTCCACTGTCGTTAAAAATGTTTTGTCTTTAAAATATTTAATTGGTTAAGCATTTTATATTAATTTTATATTTTTTATAATTGGTAAATTAATAAAATAAACTTACGAAATGTCAATAAATAGTTTAGTTAATAATTTAAAATTATTAAATTCTCTACTAATAGCAGGTATTCCTTTGTTCCCAATTTAATTATTGCTTTAATTATTGAATTTAATGTTAAATTAATATAATACTTTGAATTATCAAGTTTAAAAAAGAATTATTTAAAAAATATAAGAAAATTTATTTTAAAAATAGGATTACCTAACATCAAATTCTAAATTTGTAAGATGAGTACAGCTACATAAACCTTATCCAATTTTTGAAGCTCCTTAATCACAGATGTAGTTTTTCCTTTTCAAATATTTAAAGTTAGATATATTTATTTAAAAAATAAAATTAAATAACCTAAGACTGAATTCTAGATTAGTTAACAGTTTAAAATTACTTAGTGCACTACAAATAGTAGATATACCATTCGTTCCAATCTAATTATCCCTTTTATTATTGAATTTCATTTTAAATAAATATATAAAGTAGCAACTTTCAATATCAAATTTTATTATACAATTAAAGATATTAAAAAAATAATTTAAAAAATAGGAAATAAAACTTACCTCATATTAAATGTTAAATTTTTAAGATGAATGCAGCTACTTAAGCCTTTTCCAATATATGAGGCTCCTACATTACCAATTTAATTTTCACTTTTCAAATAATTAAAGTTAATTAACATATTTATGAAAATTATTTTTAACTTAAATTTAAGATAAAATTAAATTATTCAAGCAGTTTAAATTTATTTATTAAAAAAAATAAAATTAAATATACATAAGATAGAATTATAAACTAGTTAGCAGTTTTAAATTACTTAGTGCTATACCAATAGCAGCTGCTCCTTCGTTTCCTATTTAATTCTTTCTTTTATTATTGAATTTGATGTTAAATAAGTATAAAAAAACTTTCAATTTATAAGTTTTAATATAATTATTTATATTTAGAAAAGTGATTTTAAAAATAGAAAATACAATTTACCTCATGTTAAATATTAAATGTCTAAGATAAATGCAGCTGCTTAATCCTTATCCAATTTATGATGCTCCTTTATCACCAACACTGTTTTCCCTTTTCAAATAATTAAAGATAGTAAATTTATTTATTAAAATTATTGATAAATCAAACTTAAAATAAAAAAATTATTCAAGAAGTTTAAATGTATGTATTTATTAAAAAAAATAAAATTAAATATACCTAAGATAGAATTATAAACTAGTTAGCAGTTTTAAATTACTTAGTGCTATACCAATAGCAGATGCTCCTTCGTTCCCAATTTCATTCTTGCTTTTATTATTGAATTTCGTGTTAAATAAATATAAATAACAACTTTCAAGTAACAAATTTTAAGATAAATAGCTAAAAAAATAATTTTAATTATTTTAAATAAAATTTACAGTAAAACTAATTTTAAATTTGTAAGATAAGTGCAGCTACTTAAGCCTTATCCAAATTATGAAGCTCCTTTATCACCGATTTAGTCTTACCTTTTCAAATATAAAAAGTTAATTAATTTATTGATTAATTAAAATTATTTTTAAATTAAACTTAAAATAAAATAAATTATTCAATCTATTTAGATTTATTTATTAAAAAAAAAAATAAAATATACCAAAAATACAATTCTAGTTTAGTTAGCTTATTACAATTACTTAGTACTCTACCAATAGCAGATGCTCCTTCGTTCCCTATTTAATTCTTGCTTTTATTATTGAATTTTATGTTAAATAAATAACAACTTTTAAAGTATCAAGTTTTAAGATAAATAATTAAAAAAGTAATCTTAAATATATTAATTAAAATTTACATTATATCAAATACTAAATTTTTAAGATTAGTGCAGCTGCTTAAGCCTTCTCCAATTTATGATACTCCTGGACCACGGATTTAGTTTTCCCTTTTCAAATTATTAAAATTAATTAATATATTTGTTAAATAAAATAAAATTAAATATACATAAGATAGAATTCTATTCTAATTAACAGTTTACAATTACTTAGTGCTCTTCCAATAGCAGCTGCTCCTTCGTTACGAATTTAATTCACTCTATTATTATTGAATTTCAAGTAATATAAATATGAATAATAACTTTCAAGTATCAGTTTTTATAATAATTAATTAAAAAATATTAGAAAAGGGATTTTAAAAATAGGTAATAAAGTTTACCTCATGTTTAATATTAAATTTGTAAGATGGATGCAGCTACTTAAACCATATCCAATTTATGATGCTCCGGTATCACTGATTTAGTTTTACCTTTTTAAATAATTAAAGTTAGCTAATTTATTTTTAAATTAAAGTTAAAATAAAATAAATTATTCAAGCAGTGTAAATTTAATTTATCAAAAAAAATAAAATTAAATATACATAAGAAACAATTCTAGATTAGTTAGCAGTTTACAGTTACTCAGTCCTCTACCAATAGCAGATGCTCCTTCGTTCCCAATTTAGTTTTTGCTTTAATGTTAAATAAATATAAATAGCAACTTTCAAATATCAGTTTTAAAAATAGAAAATAAAATTTACCTCATAGTAAATTTTAAATTTGTAAGATAAATGCAGCTGCTTAAACCTTACCCAATTTATGACGCTCCTGTTTCACCGATTTAATTTTCCCTTTTCAAAAGATGAAATTATTGAAACAATTTAAATTTATTTATAAAAAAATAATCTACGTAAGCTAGATTTATAGACAAGTTAGCAATTTAGAATTACTTAGTACTCTACCAATAGCAGATGCTCCTTCGTTTCCAATTTAATTCGACCTTTTATTATTGAATTTTATGTTAAATTAACATAAATAACAACTTTTTAAAGTATGAAGTTTAAAAATAAATATTTTAAAAAGATTAGAAAAATTATTTTAAATATAATAAATAAAATTTACATCATGTTAATTTTTAAATTTGTAAGATGAGTGCTGCTACTTAAACCTTATCCAATTTAAGATACTCCTATATCACCAATTTAATTTTATCTTTTCAAATAATTAAATTTAATTAATTTATTTAATAAAATGGTTTTTAAATTAAACTAAGAATAAAATTAAATATACCTAAAACTGAATTCTAGATTAGTCAGCATTTTACAAAAACTTAGTGCTCTACCAATAGCAGATGCTCCATTATTCCCAATTTTATTATTACTTTTATTATTGAATTTCATTTTAAATTATTTTAAATAACTGCTTTCAAATAACCATTTTTAAATAAATAATTAAACAATATTACTAAAATTATTTTATAAAAAGCAATTAAAATTTACCTCATGTTAAATATTAAATTTGTAAGATTAATGCAGCTACTTAAACCTTATCCAATTTAAGATGTTCCTGTATCACCGATTTAGTTTTACCTTTTGAAAAAGTTATGTGAATAAATTAAACTGAAAAAAAAAAAAATTATACTAGCAGTTTAAATTATTTATTAAAAAAGTAAAATAAAAATATACGAAAGATAGAATTCTAGATTAGTGAGCAGTTTACAATTATTAAGTGCTCTACCAATAGCAGATGCTCCTTCGTTCCCAATTTAATTATTACTTTTATTATTGAATTTCAGGTTAAATAAACCAACATAAATGCTTCAAATATCATATAATAAATAATAAAATATAAAAAAATTATTTTAATTATAACCTCGTATTTGAAAAAAATAATAAATATTAAGACCATTTCAAATTTATTTAAAATAACAAAAATAAAGATACCTTAAATCAATTTTTAAATTATTTAAAAATTTGCATCTAGTAAATGTTTCACTGATAGAAAATGCTCCTTAAATTCCAATGTTATTCTTACTTTTATTAGAGAATATTTTCAATAAAAAAAATAAAAGTCTATATATAAATAAGTTTCAAAAAAGAAAAATATAATTTACACAAAACTAAATTATAAATCCTTGAGTTGAGGGCTGTTTCTTAATCCTAATCCGATATCTTGTACCCCTCTATCATTTAATTTATTCTCCCTTTTATATTAGAAATGTAAAATGAAA
Source organism: Tetrahymena malaccensis 436 (assembly GCA_000231845.2). Classification (NCBI taxonomy): domain Eukaryota; phylum Ciliophora; class Oligohymenophorea; order Hymenostomatida; family Tetrahymenidae; genus Tetrahymena; species Tetrahymena malaccensis. Next base: position 162,318 of record JH720027.1, on the reverse strand, counting down.
AAACAAATTTTTTAATTAAATTAAAATGTAGCTAATTAAATTTTTTTCATTTCAAGGATTAAAAAAAATGAAAATAAATTTACCAGAGCTAAATATTTAAATAAGTAAGTAAATGACAGCTACTTAATCCTGTACCAATAGCAGATGCTCCATCATCTTCGATTTAATTTTGACTGTATTATTGAAAAAAAGAGAGAGTAAATATATGAAAATTGATAAAACTTTAAATTATTAAAATAAATATAATCCAAATTATCTACGAAAGATTAATATTTAAATAAATTAGTTATTTGCAAGCACTTAATGCTCTACCAATATAAAATGCTCCTTCTTTACTAATTTTATTTTTTCTATTATTAAAATGTTATTTTAAATATATTTTTGTATGAGTAAGATTTTAACAAGTTACAATTTAAATAAAATTAATAAAATTTACGATATGTCTAAAGTTAAAGCTGTAAGATTTACACAACAGCTAATTCCAACTCCTATTATTGATACCTCTGTATCACTGATTTAATTTTCCCTATCCAAATTCATTTTGTTTATAAACTTATTCAATTTAAATTACCATAGCTGTAAATTGAGATTAGAGAGAATTTTAAATCTACTTATTAATTTGCAAATAGTAATAGCACTTTTATCATTAATAGAATTTCCACTTTTATTTTAAAAAATTAATAAGAATTAATAAAGTAAACATATTTTTATATTCTAATTAATAAAAAAATGCTGTAATAAATCAATTTAATTAAAATAAATATTCATTTATTTTTAAATATTTTTATTTCTTTGATCCAATTAATTTTTATTTGAATTAAAATCTTAAAGTTATAAAAAAAATAGGTGTACATTAATAAAAAATATATTATAAGTAATATATCAAAATATTCCCTATGTAAATAAGTTTTGAAATATGAACTTAAGAAAAATCAATACCTTAAATTTAGCTCTAATCTTTAGAGGTTTGCAAATTTGCTAATAGTATCTTCTTACAAAAAATATCCTAAAACTCTTATTTATTTATCTCTTCTAAATTAATTAAACAATAAGTTAAGTTAATTTAAAAGGATAAATTATACGAAGGCTATATTGGTAAAATCTGAATCCCGTAATTCTTAAGTAAAAACTATATATGGGAATATTTTTGATCGTTGCTATTTGTTAAAATAAAATTTGAACAATTTATTTTAGTGAACTTAAATACTTTCTAAAAGAAAAATAGATATAATTATCAGTTTATTGTGATACAATAAAAATTAAAATTGAAATAATTAATATTTATTAATGGTAAAATAAATTAGAGTTATAAGGTCATATTTAAACTTATTAGGCAGTTAACAGCCAACAGGTAACTAACTTCCTATTTAATGAATTTTTATAAACAAATTATTTTTATTTACCTCATTTTATTGAAATTTGGGATTAAATTTATTAACCAACTATACTCAAATAGTAATTGATTTAAATCATCATCTTAAATGCATTCTTATCTATATTTTAAAATGAGAAACATAAATAAATTATGACATTTAAGATTATAGGATTACTGAAGGTTTAAAACCAAAGATTCTAATTTGCAGCATTTCTTTAAAGATTTATTCAGCTTAGCTATTTATTCACTAGTGAAATCAAAATTTCTATTTATTTTAGAAATAATTATCTATATTAAATGAACAAATTAATGGTATGAAATTTCATTATTAATTAAATGACTATTTAATAATTATTTATTAATAAAAAAAATATCTTTCAATCTTACATCAACTGTAAATTAATACTAGACAAAGCTTTTAATTTTGATTTCATAAACTTTTATTGAAAAAAAAAAATAAAATGATAATAAATTAAATAAAAAATAATTATTACATGTTTCATATTATCAAAAGATTTATTCTATTACTTCATTTTTTTTAAATTTTTTCTTTCTTCTTTACTACTATTATTGATTTAATAATTAATTTGTTCCAGAAATATTTTTACTTAAATAAAGTTTAGAAACTAATATCTTTATTTAATTAAGATCAAAAATTAATCTATTTAATCAGTACAATAGAAAATAGAAATATATTCAATTATTTAATTAATTTCAATAAATATAATTTAAAAATAATTAGTAATGATAAATCGTGCATCCGTATTTCTGAATAGCCTCAAAAAATAATTTTTATTACTAAAAATTACATAAATAAAATTTAAAATGATTAAATTTTTTACTTGTGATAATAAATTTATTGTTTAATGAAAATACAATGTATAAAAAATATAAAATAACAAATCTCAAACAAATTTAACTTTAATCTTTTCTTTGTCTTTTCTTTTTAATTTAATTGCTTATTTAGAATACATTAACTTTAATTTATACAATACTTGCTATATTACTTATTCTTATTTGTTTTTCTTAAATTTAATCTAAAAAAGAGCTATCCTTAATTTTTACCATAAATATTAGTTTCTCTGATAACGTAAAATGTGCTTATCTAATTTAAATCTTTTTATAATAAATTCTAATTTTGAAGATTTTCTTTATAAATGTAGTAATATTTCCACAAATCTTTACTTAGAGTTCAATTTCAATTAGGATATTATCAAATAAAATATGGTTATAATTGTAAAAATTATAACATAAGTGCAAATTATTTATAGCACCTAGGAGCTTAATCTGAATTAATTAGAGTTAAAACAAAAGCATATTGTTGTCAAATATTAAATTTTAAAGTCTATAAAATTTAATTTCTTGCTTTAATATGGTTAAACTAGTTTAATATGTTTAAAGAGTATTAATAATATAATTTAATTTATAAATAATTTTAATTTTCAAATCCTACTGTAATACTTTTTAATTAATTCAAAGTTGAGGTTGTAAATTTATATATTTATTAAAAATTTTTTCTTTTGAAATAAAATTTTATTTGATTTGGAGAGAAATATAGAGAAATCAGAAATAGCAGTAGAAAATATTTAATGGTTAAGTAAAGTAAAATGAAATAAATTACATTTGTAGACTATTAGACTGTATGTTAAAGACACTAAAATAGACATGATTAATTGTAACTAGGTATGCAAATAAGAAATATTAAATATCAAAAACAGCAAATATTTGTATAGTAATTTAACAATATCCCATAGGTAGAAGTTTTATTTGTAGTCTTAAGTAAAGAATCCATACATGGTTTCATTATCATAACTCCTTACAAAAAACTTGATTTAATAAAGCTTAAGAATAAATAAGCCTATTGGTATTACTAGAATCATTTGCAATACTGCTAAAAAGATTAAATCAAAATAACTAGTCTATAAATTTTAGCAATAAATAGATAAATACTCATGAATGAATTTCTGGTTATCAAATTTTTAGCAATTAACCTATTTTTTTTAATAAATATTTTATTTTTAAATTTATAAAATAATTTTACTGATCTTATAATTTTGAATAGTATCACATTAAAAGAAAAATAAACCAGTATGCTAATAGAAATCACTACATCTTTTTAAATATTCATCCAGCTAAGTTTATTAATTAACAAAAGCTAACATAAAATAATGCAACATATTATTAAAAAATATGCTCCTAGTAAAAAATAGATTCCTTTAAAAACTATGCTTGCCCCTAAATTAATCGTCTCTAAATAGCACTCAGAAATTCTTAATTTATCGCTAAATAAATTCCCAATATCAATAAAAAAGTAGGCTATATAATCAGGGATGTTTGCATCATAAGAAAAAATGATACCTATTATAGATGACTAAAAAACAAGCAATTTTAATGTCAAAATAATACTATTATCAATACAGAAATATTTTTTGCAAAGCAAAGCAAAAACTTTACTGAATATTTTATTATTAACTAAATTCTACTAACTGCGAGTTACGAAAGTTATAAATAAAATGGATATTGCAAATATTATTAAAGGATAAACCACTTCTAAAAAAGTAATTTCACTACATCTATTAATTAAGTTAATATAAAAGATCATTTTAATTTTTAAATTCAAATTACCTTTAGCATTTTTCATTTAAATTTTTAAAATAAGTTTACCCCCAAATTGTACCACTTCTATCGCAATCTTCACAAAGAGCTCCAACATATCCTAATTTTAGTAATACATTATAAAAAATCGTTTTAGTTTAAAATTTACCTTCTTTACAGTAATAATTTAAGTCAGTACGCTATATCTAATCAATACTTAGTTTACTATTTAAACTTACTTACTTAATCTGACTGATTTACATGTCTCCAATACAATTTTTGCAGGGATAAAAAACGAGTGATGTTTAGCTTACTCTCCATAAATTTTAGGGTAAAATAATCTTATCTCTAAAACACTTAACATTTGGATTGGGGCATTACTAACAAGTATCTGAAATATTAAAACTGAAGGTACTGTCTTTGCAATCTTAACAAATATCATATATTTTTTAATGTTTTTTAACTATTTAACCTACTGAGCAATTACTAGCCATTTAAATATTTATTATAAAGCTATATGTATTATAACCTATTATATAACCAGTTTAACTAACCACAGGAATTTTTATTAAATCACTTGTAATTTATAATTAAATCTGCTATTAAAACTAAGCATAAATTTATATTTCCGAAGAAAAATCAAAAATTCCATTTTTATGAGTTAACTTCTATGAGCTTAAATAACATTTTCCATATGAAACATGTATTTATAGAAAATCTTCATTTGGAATATTTGTTATATCTTAATTTTAGTCATTAGATAATTTAATAATTATTTTATCCTAATAATGTTAAAAATAGTTTAGCAATTAATAATAAAAAAATTAATATAAATGCTTTAATTAAAGCTAAATATTTTTAATAAGCAAAAATTTCTTAATATTATATTTAAGGAGAGAGGTAGAGGTTGTAAATATTTATAAACCCAACAATCAAATAAATAAAAAATTATTTCTTGTAAATTTTCATAGCTAATTTTTCCTTTTCTAAAAATATGTTTTAAAACCTAAATAATATTTTACTTGAAGATATCCTCCTTTGTGATTTGAGATCCTTAATTCTTTCTAGCTGGATACTTAAACACCATTAAAATATATCTTGAACTGAGTTGGGGATGTTTAGATGTTTTATCCATGATATATACCAGAATTTTATTAAAATGTGTTATTTGTATATTTATGAACACTCTGACCTGATGTTGATCCTATAGCTCCTCCATAGCTAGCCGAATTATGGTGAAAATTATTATCTGTAAGCTTGATTTAATTTATCAATATGTTTTATTCATCGTTCTCTAAAAATAAAGCACCACCATATTAATATGCAGTATTTTGCTTAAATAAAGATTTTTAAATTAAAATGCTTGATTATTTCAAATATATTGCTCCTCCATTTGTTGCCTTATTTTCGGTAAAATTAGAGTTTATTATAAAAAATATGTCTTAAGAATTATATTCTTAATTTGAAGGATTTCCTATGTTTAATTAATATTGTTAGATATGTAAACCTGACCCATGTTATGCAAAGTTTCTTTAAAATGTAGAGTTTTAAATTTATAGTTTGTATGTTAAAATCTTAATAGTTCCAAATTGGCATTATTAACAGTTATTATCTTAAACTTTAAATCCAAATATTTGGCAGCTCTAGCTATTATAAAAAGCAACATTTTAAATATCTTAATGTGAACTAATTTAATTGTTAAAAATATTTTTGTTATTTTTTATTACACTGTTAAAGATATAGATGTGCTGAGTATTTAAAATGCTAATTATATTGTTTGAAAAATCGCTATTTCCATATATATTATTAGCATCATAGTAATTTTTGATGTCTTAAATAAGTAATATCTTTTAAAAGAGTAGATTTATATACTTACTATTTAAATAATCTAAAGAATTACTTGAAATTATTTTAAATTTTGAATTAGTTATTTCTACATCGTAAGCTTTTTGTATATAAACCAGTGAGGAGTTACTCAATAAAACAGTCATCCAGTTTTTATCTCTGATAAATGGAGCAAATTTCTCTATTTAAGTTAATGTATTTTCTATCTAATTCATAAAAATAGAGCTGCTAATAAAGATAAATATTTTTGAGTTAGAATAGCTTTCTATATTAAAGTTGCTTCCTTAGCAAGAGAAATTGTCAATGAAATAGCAATTTTAGAATTTTATCACTGAACTAGAAAATAATGAAGATTATACATGAAAAACTCCACCTTTGTTAAATGCAAAATTATTAGAAAAATTAGACTAGCATATATATACATCTAATCCTGTGGATTATATTCCATTAATGTTAATAGCTCCTCCTTAAGTCTCTAAATCATCTTTGCTAAAAGCATTATTACCAATAAATTATGTTTAATTAACAATAATGCGACCTTAATTCTTACTAATCCAATAAAATGCTCCTCCATTCAAAGCAGTTCCATTTATAAATTTAGATTTTTGAATGATCAATATTTCACTGTTAATCATAAAAAATCCACCATCTCTCTAAGTAATCAAATCTATATTGTTAAATGAGTTAATAAAACTACAGTCTTAAATTGTAAATTGTTAAACAGTTCCTTTTATCCATCCAAATTAACTATTCTTACTTAAATCAGTAAAGTTAGAGTTTTATAAATCTACAATCATTAAAGGAGCTTGGAATTAAAATCCTAATGATGCTTACCCTAAAATTGTCTTTTAAAAAAATGTTTATGTATTTTTTTTATTTATAAAAATTATGAATTATTATAAAGTTTTAATTAGTTTGAAATTATTTACCTTATCTTTTATTATTTTAAATTAAAATGAGGAAAATGACATTTTATTGATATCCAATTTAATGTTTTAGTTTGAAACTACAGAAAGCACAGCAATATCTAGCATTTATTCTTAAACTATTAAATTAACATTCTAAATTTAAAAATCTGATAAGAAAATGTAAAGTGCAGTTGATTCATTACTATCATTTTAATTATTTTCTATACTAAAAATAATTTTTTGTGTGTTAATATTATTTAAAATAGCAGATTCAATTTAGATTTATTTGGCAGTTTATTTTAAATAGCAAAATTACGGGCTCATCGTTAACTCACTTTTTTAAAATTAATTGATTTTGGAAATGAAAACACGTTCTATGTTTTCTGTTTTTAAAAATAGAAATTAATCATTATCAACTAAAGTAATATTATTGATTTAAACCGTATTTATGCTTTTGAGTTATATTATTATTTAAGTCATTTACGATTAAAATATATTTCCTTTAATTATTATGTCCTATAAATCTAAATCTATGTCTTTTAGAGTCTAAAGTTATAGCAAAAAATACCTATTCTAAGATATTAAATTATCTATAATTTAAATGTCTTAAAACTGACAAACTTAGTTTATTTTTACAGATTAGCTGTCTTTATATTCTAAAATACTATAATTAGTGATATTGCTTGATTTTATTATAAATTATTTCACCTTAAAGCTATTAGATACAATTAATGGATCTAATTTTTATTTATTTTGTTAAAATTAGCAACTATTTATAGCAAAATTGTTGATTTGCAGTGAGTTTATAAAATTTATATTAAGAATTTAAGATTAATTAAAAAAAAAGCTATTTGAAATAAAAATTTCATTTAGACTCACATCAATATTTTGATCTATCATCTTATTTTATTTGAAATCTAATAATAGTGCTGACTAATCAAACATAGATTAGTTTATTATTAAATTTTAGATATTAATTGTAATATTCATCATATTTAATGATATTAGATTAGATTCTTGAAATTATACCTTTTTATTTAAATTAAAAAATAATTTAATATCTACCTTTAATATATATGTTTGAATCAAACTATTTTTATCTAAAAACTCTTTAAAAAGTGTTTAAAATTGAAGATAAATTTCAAAAATTTAAATATTTTTTATTGAATTAAAATAATAATTTACTCTGCTTAATTATGAATTATTCATTCTAAAATAAATTACTGAATTTTTCAAAGAGCCAATAATATTCACTAAAGACTATTTATTCAAAATCTAAACATTTTCAAATACTACAGACTCTAATATTATATTTCCTTCTGAAATTAGAGAAATATTTAATATAAATTATTGATATTAAATTTAATATTCTTCTTGATAGAATTAACAATTTTTTAAAATAAAGGTATTGAATGAATTATCTTCAACATTAAGCCCAAAATTTGCACTATTTTTATATTATATGAATTTAATATTTTCTATGCTAACTTTATCAAAGCCTTGTATAGTAAACACGCCCTTTTAATAGAAATTTAATTTTTAATCAGAGTAGGTTGTTATGTTTAAGAAAGCTGATAGGCTTCTGAACTTTTCTTTTAGAGTTATTGAAAATTTTTGAGGTATTAGGTTTATACATTTGGATTAATCTATAAATATCAGTTATACTTCTAGCTCTTTAACTTATAGCTCATTATAAAAAACTACTGCTTGATTAAATTCCAATTCATTTATAATAAACTGATTTAGATTTATTTCTTTTAATCTATTGAAATTTAAAGGTCTTGATAAAGATCCGTCTCCTAATTCGCTATTTAGGTCTAAGCATTCAGCATAAATTACTTTTTATTTCTTATAATAGCATCCAGACTCTGAATTCTCACATAAATAGCATTTTCTTCTTTCCTTATCATATGCTATATTATAATTTTACAAAATATTACTTTATTCTAAATTTTATTTGCAGGATAAGCATTGAGCATCGTATAAAAATAGAGAATTTGCATTCAAATTACTATTATTTAAGCATGTTTCACAACTTTTATAATAAATATATTAACAAGTTTATTACATATAAAATTAAATTACAGGATAGGGCAAAGCTAGCAATCATCACCAGAAGGAGTAAGAGTAATGAGTTATTAGGGGTTAGGAATGTTGTTTTGTTTGAAATATAGTTTACCAACAAAGTATTATAATGAGTCAATTAAGGCTAATAATGTATCTTTATTACACTCTAAGCATTATGGTTAATTATTTATCAATACACATTTAAGACAGTAAGTACCACATTAAATTTTAATGCATTATTTTAATTATTAATCAAGGTAATATCCTTATTGGCACTCAGTGCATAACAATTAATAAGAGTTCTTTTCAATAATATCTAATCTTTCAGTTATACTTAAATTAGGTCTATTATAAACAAGATATGAGGTGAAATTATATGTTCTTGTTCCTTTAAATTAAAAAATAATTAAATTTTTTTTATTTTTATTGAAATACCTTCATAGCATTTTGAACATCCAGTTGGGCACTGTTTGCATCCATTTATAGAAGGAATACTTAAATTGTCTAAACATTTTACACATTAATATATTTTATATTATTAAATATGATAGCATTCAGCACATCCAAAAATCTAAATTTTATAATTTAAATAACATTTTTTATTTAATATTAACAATAAATTTACATTATCCCTGCATAAACTATCTTAGCATTCATGAGTAATTTCATTTAAAACTTTTCCATTCTTGCAAAATTAGCATAGAAATTTAGCCTGAGTATTAATAAAACATTATTCACAATCTGCTTGTTTTGAGAGGTTTTAGCATCCATTAATACAATTTAATTAATCGTTTTAAAGCATATATCCAGAGATACATTATTTACAAATCTCTTAGACATTTTATTTATCCATATTGAATTACCAGATATTTTCTGACTAATCATATATTTATGAATCTTTTTATACCTTGAAAGTACTTAAACTGCAATTTTCAATTTTTTTTTCTTAACAAGATTAGCCTTAGAATATTAATATAAAAATTAAAAATATTGATTCAAAAATATTAAATAAAAAAAAACCATCAAAAGATATTGAGTTTCCACTATCACATGATAAGCACTTTCTAATATATTTCTTTTATTAAAATTCTTCTTCAGAAATAACCTACAAATTGTCTTGATAATAATTCAAAACAGAGTCTTCATTTTCTTTTTATAAATTAGTAAATTTTTGTTTATTCAATTTAATTAAGAAATACTTTTTTGCAAAAACTTCCTAAAAATATAATTAAATATTGTAATAAAAATGGTTATTAATCCAAAATACGTATCTTAATCCTAAAATTAAAAAATTTTATGCAATTTTTATTTTTACCCCCTAAATGTTTTCAATCAATATGTATTTTCGTATGCGATAAAAAATTTCTAAGGGGAGGGGGAGGTTATTTTAATATGTAATAATTCTTTTAATTATATTTGTTAAAAAGATTGCTTATCTAAAATAAATTTTCTTTTTCAAAACAAATACCGTATTAACAAAATTAGCAGTTTTGACCACATTAAATGCATTATTATAGATCAAAAGAAACAAGATATTTTAAATCACAACTTAGGCACACTTTTTTGACTCTACCAGTTAATAAATCTTTTTCATCTATTTAGTCCTTTAAAATAGCTTTTCCATTTAAAATAATTGCATATTAACAATTATTGCAGTTATTTGGGCATTATTCACATTAACCATTGTTTAAAACATAATAAATTTCGCATTTAACACATTAAGTTTATTAATTTGAAGTTTAAATACAAGATTTGCATCCTTTGGAACCTTTTTTTAAAAAAATAATTTAAGATTAAATAAGTTATTTATTTTTTTACATTTTTCTCCATCTTTATGTATCAAATTAGTTGATGAATCAACTATAAAATTTTAAGTTTTATATTTATATTTAGCAATTTATAAATAGCCATTTAAAACTATTTTGAAATTTTAACACTCCTTTTCTTTTGATGAACTATCTTTCCTATTTTTAGTTAAGTAAAGAATTTTGAAAAAAATCATATTACAAATAATACATACCATGATTCATATTCAGAAGAGCAATCAAGACATTCATATGTCGGAATTTGATTGTAGTAAGGTTTTAGATTTTCATCATTAATTTTTTCACTTAAACACTTAATACAAACAGACTTATTAGGTAATTCCTAGTATAAAAAATACCCTTCTATGCATTGAGTACAAAAATCAGATTTACTACAAGAGAAACATCTTATATTTATTTTTAAAAATAATAAAAAATAATATTATAATTAAATTCATTAAAAGTACTCTTTTGGACATTTAAAAGTAGGGTTTTCCAGGCAATTTTAATTGTCATAGCAATTTTATTTGACATAAATTAACTGCATATCAAAATACAAATTTTAAGATCTAGGAACATTTTTTAATTTTTCTTCTAAACTATAGCATTTTTAGTCTCCAGGATTTATATAATAAATAGGGCATTATAAACATTTACTATTATTTATATCAATATCTTAGCAAAAGCTAAGATTATTCATGCAGTTCATGCTTCCTTATTTATTTGGGATATTTAAATTCAGAATCTAGCATTATTATAGTTTGTTCATTTAAATAAGACATTATCTACCACTAATTTATTTTTGTAAATTTTCAGAATTTAAGCAGTTTTTATTGATCAAGCAGTAGTTATCTGGACATACATTACAACGCCCTGATTCCAAATGTTAGCATAAACCTAATAAATAATAAACAAAATATGTCAAGTATTTTATTTAAAATTGAAAATAAATAATAACAAACAAAAAAAATATATTTTAAAGCTTTTGAAAGATATTATTTGAATGTTAATTAGTTCAAGGAGATATAAATTATTTAAAAAATGAATAATAACCTGCTTAATCTTTACATTATGGAATAGAATTTTCATCTTAAAGGTTAATACATTTTTTTAAATCTGATTTAATCATGCACTAATTTATTTCACAAGCTAAGCATTACTCATTTTCAGCACATAAATCGTTTTGACCAATACATTTATCATTTCCTATAAGAATACATTTATTTGATGTAGGGTCTAAGCAATATTTTTCAATAGCACACTTGACCTAAATGAATAAATATATAATTTTTTATTTATATTATAATAAAAAGTTTTACAGCTACATCTTGTCCAACAGCCAAACACTTTTAAGTGTCCTTTTAAACACCTAATCATAAATAAAATTGAATGTGAGAAATTATAAAATAAAAATTGTTACCTATTGTATTTGGATTTGTATAATCTAGTTAATAACAAGACTTAACCTTTGTTGATGGGTTTTCAAACAGACAGTATCTTAAATTTTATGATAAAAAATTTTTAATTTAATTTTTTTGCTTGAAATTTTTACAAATTATATTTTTTATTTAGTTTTTAAATATTACCTTTTTAAATAACAACTTGAAGCACCATGCTTTCCTTATTATTTTGGCTTTAAACAGTTTTATGTTTTATCTTCCCTACCTGGGTATGTGTCTGATAATGGTATGCAAGCACCTTATAGAATACAGTATTATTCTTAACAAATTTGAGCGATAGTTTGACCTACTTTTAAGCATTATTAATTTTATAAACTTCTTCCAACTTTGTTTTGATCATTCATTTATTCACACTTATTATTATTATCTTGATTGATACAATATAAACCTTCTAAACATCCAATACTGTCTTCTATTTATTTTATAATAATATAAATTTTACTAAAATTATGCTTTTAAAAAAATATTAACCTTCATCTAATCCTTAGCAATATTCATTAGATTTTTTTGCCTAAGCCTTAGGCGATATAGAGTTTTAAAGCTCTTGGCACTTGTATTTACCATTCCTTATATAAAACATAATAAGTTTAATAAATTTAAGATAAACATATGTAATTAAATTTATTATACTCAAGTTTAAGGATACAATGAGACAAACCTATACATGATTTTATTTCTATTAAAAAAAAAATTAATTTAGTTGTAAAATCATTTGTAATTAAATAACTTTTACATAATTCCGTTTCTTAACCTTTAAAAATACAATCTTCATTATAGGTAATACCTACAACCTTTCTATCTAAAATAATTTGCCCTTTGTCAATACAAGATTCTTTATTTTCATTTTCTATGTATCTACAAGTATCTTAAACACAAGTTTCAATTTTATCTGGCTGATTTTAAGGTAAGCACCTACCTGTATCTTTTTATCTACCAAATCTATTTTAAATAATTGATAACTATTGACAAGCATTTCCCATCTTATCATTTAGACAATATTATCCTTTCATACACCTTTTATATATATGAATTGATTTATCCAACTTGTTATTTCTATATTTAAAAGCGAATAAATACCTGACTGCATTTGGTTAATTTAATTAAACACAGAATCCTTATTAATCAATTCCTACTCTTAATGCTTAAATATCAAAAGCAAAGCAACCTTATTAAGAGTTTAATTTGCTAATGCAAAAATCAGCATGGCAATTTATTATCTCTTTTATAAAATAGAAATTTGTAAATATTTACTTATATTTTTATAACTAATTACCAGTATAGTATTCACCCAATTTTGCACATTTATGATCTTTCTATTTACCCTAATTTATTAAATTTTTAAAAGTATCATTAATTTATTTGAAATTTATTGAAAAATTCTTACTGAATATTCTATTTCACTGTTAATTAGTCTGCATGAATTTGACTACGAATCTATACAATATAAATCAGCGCATTCAACACTTCCAGGTTCATCCACCTTCAAGCATTTTGAATCACTATCCTTGCCAATATAAGTTTAATCATACATTTAGCAATATTTTTCATTCTAATTTAAACAAAATCTATTTTTATATTACAAATTAAATTTAAAGTAAAAATTAATAAATCTATCTACCCTGTATAACACTATATAATTGGATCTTGAGAAACTTCATTAACTTTTAAACATAGATATTTATTCTAACTCACTCCTACAAATTCACTTTTATTTAACTATCTAATATATCCTGAAGGTTCTTGACAAAAATTTAGTTTCAAGTTTATAAGATCTAAAGTAAACAAAGTTAATAAAAAATTTAATATTTGATATATTATTTATTACCTGCTAAAACTCCATATTAATATGTGATTTAATCATTTTAAGCGCATTGTTTATTCTAAACTATATATCCCAAATATTTAGGAGATTCAGAATAAACTACACATGATTAAGGGGTATTATTATTTTATTATTTGCATATATATTCATTTTGATTAAAGCAATTATCAACCAGACAAATAGTTTATTTATCTGAATAGCATGTATCTATTTTACTAACATATTCTTCATTTTTCAAACAAGAAAAATTATAACTCCTTCCTATATATAAACTTTTAGATAATTAAAAGCAATTGCGGCTTTGTAATTCTATACACCCTTTTCCATTTGATCCATAATTAATAGTTTAAGTGCATTATTAAGACGACTGATCATAACATATTTCATTTGTTATTGCACACCTTTGTTAAAATTAAAGCAAAGTGAATAAATTTTATGAGAAACTATATATTTTTATTGTTTTTAATTAAATATTACTTTATTGCTCCTGGAGTATCTATTTCTAAGCATTCTCCTGTTGCTGATTTTCCTGCAAATTTTTCAGAACCATCTAGATAAATACAAGCAAATACATTGCTTGAATATTTATATTAGCAATAGTCTTCTGTACATTTCTTTATTTCTGTTTAAATTTTTTCACATAAGTTGTTTTTTTATTCATAAAAATAAAATTACCTTAAGTTTTTTAATTATTATATAAGCAGTTACCACTTTTATCAACTCCCTTTTTTTAATATTATAACTTTAAAATAAAATAATAAAATTAAAGTAATTTTACAGCAATATAGTTATTTTAGTTAAACCAAATACAAATATCATTCTACAAACACACTTCATATTAATTAAATGCACACTCAATAGAATATTTCTAAAGTTCTTGGCCACAAAATTAGTTTTAAAGCTTAGAAATAAAGTTAATAGAGAAGCCTATTTACTTGCAAACATTTTAATGTATGCAATAACTAATAAAGTAAGAATTTACTAATAAATATAATTTAAATTAACAATATTATTTACCCATTAATACAAAAATCAATATTATCTTAAGGATATTTTTAAATCTTAAGGCACCTTTGATATCTTATTTCTCGACCAACATAAGGATATTAAATTTTTCTGATTATATATTAATCATCTTGGCAATAATTGGAGTTTAGATTTGTAATTTCTATTTTTATTTTATAAAATATAATAAAATAAAAATAAATTGTAAATACTTACCTTAAATCTAATACTTAGAAGTAGGTTAATCTTGCTATGCGCAATATCCAGAACTATTTATATATCCTAAATAATTTGATGACTATCTGTAAAATTCACAAGTTTTGTTATCAGTTCTTTTACATAAAACTTAAGAGTCAGCTCTACAAATGTCTACCAAATAACTAGTTTCAGTATTATCATTTAAGCACTCATAATTTGTATTTCTCCCTACAAACTATGATTCATCTAAGTTTACACAAATATTATTATTTTTACAGTAATTAGTTTATTAGTTTTAGATGTTAATACATCTATCATTTAATAAGCATATATTAGGAATATTAAGACACCTTTTTAAATTTATAAAAATAAAAATTTTAAATTATTTATTTTAGATTTTATTTTTATAAAAATGTTTTGAATGTATTTTAAAATATAAAAAAAATTAATGTACATTATATGCTATTATTATTTAAAATTTATTACCTTAATGCTGTTTTTTGATTCAAATCTAGACACATACCATTTGAATCTACTCCATAATTTCCTTATAACCCGTCTATTTTGAAACAAGCATACTTAAACAATTGAATTGGATGATTTTTTATACAAAGATTAAACTGACACTATTTCAAATCTTAAATAAATATTTAATAAATTACAAAACTATTATTATTAATTAAATTTAATATTACTAGATACATATTATTCTCTATTCAAACAATTTCCATTTTCATCAAACCCCTTTTTTATTTTAATGTTAGTATTATAAGATTTTGTATGAAATAATTTACGGAATAAAGGCTGTTAGAGTCTGAAAGCTTGAAGCATCTATCATTATATTTGCATGCTGAATTCTACGGATGAGAACTACATTCAATTGCTATCGCTTAATTCTATAGACCACATTTATAATTAGATAGTTTTGCAACCATATTTACATCATAATACCCTATTTTCACACACATACTATCTTATATGCAGTATCTGTTAATAAAATTTATAAATATTTAATTTTAAAAAAATAATATATTTACCCTTAAGTACAAAATTCAACTTATTAAGCAACTTCATTTTCTTAAATGCATTTCTAATATTTTGTATCTCTTCCTACATAAGGAAATTTTATTTTCTAAATTGTAAATGAATTATCTTAGCAATAGCTAGTATCCAAGTTGATAATATCTTTTTAATAAAAAAAACTATCAATAAATAAGCTAAATTTTAATAAAATTACTTTGAAGTTTTGAAGTTGAAGTTTAAATACCCAGTTATGCACATATTCCAGTATTTTCAATACACCCTAAATAAATGGAAGAATAAGTGTATTATACACAATTCATTTTATCATATGTTTAGCAAATAGTTTTTTAATCATTAAAACATTTATCAATTTATTGAATCTATTAACCTTAATCAATAAAAACACATTTATAGTTGCTATCTCTTCCTATATATTTTTAATTATCCATCTACTAACAGTTACCATCAACTGAGCATCCGTTTCCAGTAGAACCAAAATCAATAGTATTCGAACATTATTAGGTTTACTTGTTATAACAAACTGATTTTACTTATGCACACCTGTTAATTACATTTTATTTTTATTTTAACGCTCTTTATTTTAAATAATTTACCTGATTGCCTAAGGTTATTCGTAATTTAAGCAAATTTGTTATTAATTTATTCCAACTAGTCCTTAAGTACCATCTATAAGATAGCATGCTTGCTAATTTGGCTTGTTTTATAAGCTATATTTACAATGATTATCTTCGCACTTATATAATTCTATTTATAATGAAATCAATATACTTAATTTAAAATGTTTATAATCTTACTTGATGAAGAAACAAATTGCTTTCTATTTAAACAATTTCCATCAACATCAACTCCCTAACAATTATAAAAACACTTTTATCTAAAAAATAATATGTTAATATTTTCTTACAGATAAATTTTCATTTATGCTAGATAGCTCTTTGCAGTATGAATTTAGCAAACAATAATTATATTTTTTAAACTCACACTGTATAGAAAAAGGTTAATTCGCTTAAGCACATTTATAATTTTGTAATTTAGCTATGTTTAACTTATCGAATCCAATCTATTTACATCTATCATTTGCTATGCAATAACTAATTTATATATTTTAATAAATAAATAAAGCCTTAATTATAATTTCATTTTTTACTCTTCAACACACAGCTCGACCGTTTGATATTATTCTTAATCTTCTTATAGGCACCTATACTTTAGAGTATCTCTTCCGACATATAATGGAATAATGGTTTAGATCATAAATGAATTATCCTAACAGTAATTCTAATCCAAGTTAATAATATCTTTAAATAATACTGTTAATATATATGTTAAATAAATGGAAATTTACTTTAAATTTATCCGTTCAGTAAATTAATGTCTCCTTATTAAACACAATACCCAGAATTTAAAAACTTTCCTAAATATTTAGAATCATTTCTATATTAAAAGCAGTATTATGAATCTCTCGCTAAACATATCCTATCATCATCTAAGCAATTTAGAATTCCATTTATACTTGTCTATTTATTCTCTAGACATTTATATTATTTATCTCTTCCAACATATTGGCTAAATGACATTATTTAACACTTCCCATTAATTATACAAATATTATTATATTGCTCATTTGAGTTAAGATTTATGCATATTTATGCTGAAATATGGATACAAATGTAATATTCATTCACACACCTATTTTTTTAAAAAATTTTAATATATATCATAATCAAAATGCATTAATTTCAGATTTTTTAATAGATAATATAATTTATTTTATACACCATTTATTCTACTTATCTAAAACTAATACATTATTTTTAAAAAATATGAATGGGTAATTTTTAACCTTTAAAATAATTTAAAATGGGGTTTTAGATGGCTTGGATTAATTTATGAGAATGTATAATATATAAAATATTTAATTATTATTAATAATTACTTAATAGCCCCTAATTCATTTTAGTCTAAGCACATACCATCTTAATTAACTCCATAAAATCCTTTTGTAATATCTATTTAAAAGCATGCCATCAAACTGCTATTGATTGGGCTAGCTCTTTTACAATAATTTTCCTAGCAGTACTATATATCTAATAATAGAATAAATTATTAAAAATTTAAAATATTTAATGAAAATTTACTTGAAACATATTATTCTTCTTTTAAACAATTACCATTTTCATCAGCTCCCTTTATAAAAATACAAATTTATTGCATAACTAAATTTTTAATTAAATTTAAATTACTTAATATGATGAGCTAGATAACTTAAAACACCTTTAATTTATCATACAAGCTCTATTATTAATCTAACTACTGCATTCAATAGAATTTTCTTAATTTTCTAAACCACATTCATGATTAAATAATTTTGAGATGTAATTTTCAGACCCTAATTGAATACATTCTTAGTTTTATATGCAGTATCTGTTTATTAAAATTTTTATCATTAATTTTAGTTTGAAAAAATAATTTTTACCCTTAAGCGCAAATATCTATCGATTAAGATTTTTAATTTAACTTTATACATTTTTACATATTTTATTCTCTTCCATAATATGGATGAATTATTTCTTATATTAAATAATTATCATCTTAGCAGTAGTTTTTATTGAGGTTGATAATTGCTATTTAATATCAATATCATCAGTTAGTAAAAAATTAATATTTAATCTAATATTAATTACTTTGATATTCTGAAGTAGAAGTTTTTATTCCTAGCTAGGCACATATCCCAGTGGCTTTAATTGATCCTAAATAAATTGAAGAATCTTAATAGACTACACATTACATTAGATCGTTTGTTTTGCAAATTTTTTGAGGGTCATCAAAACATTTATCAACTTGCTAATTCTATTGAATTTAATCTATGGAAATACACTGAAGTTTCAAATCTCTTCCTATATACTTTTAGCTTGACATTTACTAGCAAATTCCATTTACTGAGCATCCATTACTTTAAGCATAATCCACAGTTTTATAGCAAAATTTAGTTGAACTATCTTAGCAAACTGAGTTTACTTCAGCGCATCTTGTAAATTTAAAATATTTTATTAATTTAAAATAAATGAAAATAATTTGAAAATCATTTTCATAAACTTATTTTTTTAAATATATAATGTTTACCTTTCTGCAATAGTTGATGGACCAACACATTATTTATTAGAGTCTATCCCCATAGCTAAACTAGACCCATCCAGAGGTAGGCATTTCTATTAAATTTGTTTGGAAATACAATAATCTTAGCTGCAATAATCAATATCTAATTCACAAAAGAAAAAAATAATGATGCGATAAATGAAATTTAAAATATATTACCTTCATATATTTTATTTACAATAACACATTTTCCATTTTTAGTCATGCCCTAAAAAATTATTTAACATCTGAAAAGAATTAAGATAAGTTAATTTTATTTACTGCAATATTTTTATTTGGATTAGGTATTTCTAAACACATTCCATCATCTTCTGACAAGCAGGCAGGATACTCTTTGAAGCACTCTTTTGAATATTTTACATTTAATTAACCACAAGTACCGTCTTCTAGAACCACTGGGTCTTATTTAGAGATTTAAATGCATATTTTACCATTAAAACACTAACTATTTAAAGTACACAAAATGATTATAGAGGTTGATATAAAAATTATTAATTTACGACTCAGGGCAGCTGTTTTAGCTTTATGGTTAACTTTATTATAAAACAAAATGCTTGTTTCGCTTTTACTGCTGTATTATGCAATATCCCTCTTAATTAATTCCCTATTTTACATTCAAATCAGTTAGGTAATATTTTAATTAGTAAGTAAATAAATTTATAATTAGTTTTACATTATTTTTGCTTTCTATTTTAATACAGGTAATCTATTATCCGTCAATATTTTTACAGTATGATTTTTTACATTTAATTTTTTCATTTATTGAAAAGTACTAGTTTTGCAAAATACATTAATTATCTATTGTCTTTCCCTAACATTTAACAATCAACATTTTATTTTAGAATATAATAAATAAATTAATTGATTACTATAACCTCAGTCGAATCGTATTTAATACATGCGCTCTAATTTAAAATATTTTTTTGCTTGCAGAAAGATGTATTGCATAGGATTTTTTCACTTTTAAATTCACCTTGATGTACGCATAAACCATCGTTAGTTATACCCTAATATTAATGAATTAATTAAAAATCTGTTTTTTCTTTTTGTTTTAATTACAGCTGCATCTGATAAATTTAAACATCTATTTTCGTTTACAGAAAAACAAGTACCTCTATTAATTAAACTTTAGTCAATATTTTTTATCTAAACTTAAATTTACAATTATTTGCACTAATGGGATAAAACTTCAACTTAATTTGTGCATAAGTATAGTGAAAGTATATTATTTTCTGTGGCTCCAAGCCTAATTCTTCCACTTTTATCTTAGCAATAGCCTTCTTTGATATAAGCCAAATCTAAATGTTTGATTTTATAGATATTTACTTTACTTTGTGTCAAATAATGATTAAGTAGAATTAAAGTATTATATATGTAAAATACCTAATGGTCCCTTTAAGCTTAGCGAGTTGATACTAAGCTCATCTAAACCTACGCATATGTTACCATCTAACAATATTGCGATAATGCGCTCATTATTTTAAGCTTTAATGCATCTTTTTTTGTCTTTTGTTATGCAAACAGGCTCATATTAGCTTCTACAGGTGTCAATAGAATCATATATTGCCTAATCAACTACACAATAACCAAAACGCTATTCTCTCCCTATATATCTTTTACCATCGATATCAAAGCATGTATTGTGCAATAAGTCAAAGCATTAATTTTCTTTGATACATGTAGAGAATATAAACTCTAAGAGTTAACTTATTATTATTGTCAAACTAAAAATATGCATAGTTTTTCTGTTATTTAATTGAAAATTAATAATTATAGCAAAAATAAAGCTGAAAAAAGTAAAATTTAATATTTATGATAAATTAATCCTCTGCCGTTCAGATAAATCATTAATTCGTTCTAAAGCAATAATAGTTGACAATATTTTGGCTAGCATTTAAGCAATAAATTACTCAAATTTTAATTGGTACTACTTATAAAGTATATTATGAAATCATGATTTTAAAAGCATATTTTTTTTCTTCTAAAATTGAGAAATTTTAATAAATTAATGGTATTATTAATGCTTTTACAAAATATTTTAAACTTTTACTCTGAAAATAGAGTAATTCAACTAAAATAAAATATTTTATTTACTAATTTTTGTTTTCAATTTATTTTAAATGAATTTATTAATAATAAAAATTGCTTCTCTTACTTATTAAGACTCTTATTTAATTTATTTTATCTAATCAATACTCTTCAATTCTGCTTCTGTTTTCCTACATTAGCAAAATAAAAATTGTTTAATTAAAAATACTAATGACTCTAAGCAAATTTAAAAGTATTAATTATTAAAGTTGAAATACCATTTAAATGTTGAATGTTCAAATGAATTTAATAAAATATTCAAATTTTAATATTAGTATGTCAAATTTATAATTTAGGAAAGAGCTTGTAATAAATGCACATAACAGTAAATAAAAATTATCTAATATAATTATAATTTCTAACTATGTCTACAATTTACAAACTAAAACAAAAACAGAATAAAATTTTATTATGTTTTAAGGATTCTTCTTAAATAACAATTTATTAAAGTTAATATTAAATGTTTTAAAGTTTCATATGAAACTATACATTTATATTTCAAAATTAGTTATGAAATAGAAATTAAATCTTTAAAATTTTTTTAACATATTTTTTATTTTGTAAAACAAATAATTAATAATTCAATATTAATTTTATTTATAAGCAGATAATAAAATAAAATATTAATATATCTTTTTAAATGTAAAAAATATAATAATTATTTGATTAGCTAAGGCTTTTTTGCTTGATAGATAAATAAAAATTATTAATTATCAGCTGTATTAAGATTTTTTATCCATACAAAATTTAAGTCATTAAATTAGACAATAACTTTAGTGACGTTTGAAGAAAATTTACTTCTTAAAATTTTTATTTGCTGAATACTGCTGTTACTATTTTTCTAAGTCTGAAAAAATAAAAAGAAGAAATGATCAGAAATAGAATATCTTAAATTGAAATAATTTGAAATATTAAATACATTTCAAACTTTCTAACTTGACTTTAAGAGTATATGAAAATAATTTTTGGGAAAAATTTCCTCCTAAAATTGAGAATATCTTAAAGTCGAGAATGAAAGGTACTTCTTATTTTATTTTGCAAAATCAATGATAAATTAGCAACCAATAAATTAAAATTTTTCACAAAATAAAAATTTTATTTATAATTTATTTAATTTTATGAATAATTTAAATTCATAAATATTTAATATCAATCATTTATATGTAAACTAAATACATATTAAACATTATGAATAAGATATTATAAATAAAAAAATAGTAAAATGATTAAAACACTAATTAAAAATAGACTCAATATAAAACACATATCACTATTTAATGCTATTTTTACTTAATAATAGTTTTTGTGTTAATAAAACATGTTAGCTGCAATAAATATTTTTGAATTATATTTATATTTATTATTCTTATGATTCAAACATAATTTTCTTAAATTAAATATTCTTAAGAGCTTTTCTTAACATATCCCAATAAAATTGAGTTTTCTATCTTCTTAAAGCAAAATTATCTAGTTTTAAAGCTCTTATTATGATATCCAAATTTATTGACTTAGATTAAAGATATTAAAATATTTAAGCTAAAATATGTTAAAAGCTAAAATTTAATTAAAAGAAAATTATATGAAGGATAACAAAAGAAATGCACACTAAAGCAATAGTACAAATAGTTTGAATTTGTTAAGATCCTAGCTAGAATTACATTGAATTAATACAGAAGCATATAGCAGTTAAGTATTATATTCTAAAGTCTGCTAAATTTAATTTTTAGCTTTCATATGGTCTATCTATTTTTTTAAATATTTAAAAAATCTATTTTCAAATCAAAATAATGCTAGCTTAAATTAAAAACTTGTAATCTTATTTATATTTTAAACTTAATTTTTAAAATATATTGTGTGATTTTCATTGGGAATTAGTAAATATTAAGTGATTGAGACAAAAAATTTTTTTAGAGGAAAATATTTATGGGGATTTTATTAATTGAAAGTATTTACACTTATATATGATCAGGGTATATAACAAAGGTACCATAATAGAAAGGACAATCTACAGCTGAGTAACTTAATAAGAATATTACAAAATGAAAAAAAGCAAGTATTTATAACCGATTCTAATGAAATCCCAGAAGTAATAATTTTACTTATAATCTAAAGTAAAAAATCCATACAAAATTTAATACCTATATTTTTTAATGTTAAATCTAGCTTTATAGAACTTATAAATGAACAATAGTATAGGAATTGATAATACTACGATAGCAATAATTAAAATTAGCATATCAAATTTATTAGAAGTTATTTCATCACATTAAATTGATAAATACTCGAAAATGAATTATTTATCATCAAACTTTTAGCAATTAGTCTATATATTAAATAAAAATGTTAATAAAAATTTTTAATTTTTTGAATGAATTACAGATCTAAATATTTTTGATAGGACTGAATTAAAGGAAAAGTAAACAAAAATACTTAACGAAATCAGAATATTTTTTTGTAAGTAATTTTGATAGCCAAACCAAATCCTTAAAAACATATAATAAAGAATTAAGCAGAGTATTACAATAAAGTAAACTCCTAATAAAAAATAAATTCCTTTGTAAATTATACTGGTCCCTAAATATATTTATTCTAAATAACACTCAGATATCCTAATTCTGTTTGTGTATAGATTTCCAAAATCAATTAAAATGTATGTGATTGTATCAGGGATATTGCAATCATATGAAAATATTATTCCTATAATAGATGACTAATAAACTAAAAACTTAATTATCCTAGCAATATTTTAATTGTTGAAACTATAGTGCCTGTTAAAAAGTATAGAGAGTACTTTCTTGATTATTCTTAAATTGACTTAACTCTGTATATAATAAGTTAAAAAAATTGTTAAAATAATAACAATTGCTGAGATGATAGTAGGATAAGCTATCTCAGTAATCGTTATCTAGCTACATCTATTTTTTCATTTAAAATAATTAAAATTTTATTAAAAAAATAATTAATTTATTTACCTTTAACATTTCTAATTCAAATTCATGAAATAACTATTTCCCCAGCTTGATCCACTCCTGTCACAATCCTCACAAAGAGCTCCAATATAACCTTATTATATTAAATTTAAAATTAATATAAATTTAAAATAAAAAAATTACCTTCTTTGCAGTAGTAATTCAAATCAGTTCTTTTGATTTAAAATAAACTCCTGGGTTTATTGTTTTTGTAACGCTAAATATCTCCAACACAATTTTTGCAAGGATATAAAACAATAGATGTTTAGCTTACTCTCCAAAAATTATATGGCAAAAGGATTTTATCTCTAAAACATTTAACTTAGGTATTAGGACATACTTAACAAGAGTCTGAAATATAAAAACTAAATGAACCATCTTAACAATCTTAGCATAAGTCAAATTTTTATTGAAATTTTCTTGGTATTTACCCTTGTAAACAATTTTAAGCCATCTAGATATTAACAACTAAAAAATAAGAATTATATCCGATTATATAATCATCTTTATTAAAAACAGGAATTTAAATTAGATCACTTGTAATCTGTAACTATAATTATTATTTTAAGTATCCATAAACTTGAATTTATTAAGTTAAATTAAAAAGCCCATTTTTGTGAGTAATTTTATTTTAACTTAAAAAGCCTATTCCTTAAAGGATATTTATTGAAAGGAAACTATCTGAAGGAATGTTTAGAATATTATTATTGTAGTCATCGGATAATGTCAATATGATTTCATCCTAATTATTATTTTAATAATTTTTAATTTCAATTTTTACTTATTTTATACTAACAATATCGAATATGTTTTTTATGTTTTAGTATTTTTTTGTAGTAGAGCATAATAAATCAGATTTTGATAATAATTTTGATTATTTGCTTAATTAATTTATTAATTTGTGAAAATCAGCAAGGGTTTAATTTAAAAATTTTTAGTAAATAATTTAATTGTAAAACCTTTAATTAATTATTTGAAAAAAACCACATTATCATAGCAAAAAAATTTCCTCCCTAAAAATTGCATGCAAAATTTTATTAATTAATAAAAATAAACTAGAAAATAATAAATTTACTCTTAAAGAACCTCCTTAGTGGTTTGGAATATTTAGATATTGGATACTTTCATTCAATTGTGTATTGTTAATACGAATAGAAAACTTAGTTGGTGATGTTTAAATATTCTTTCCATATTAATAGCCTATATTATTTTCATATGTGTTATTAGAGTATTTATTAACTCTTTGACCAGTTGTTGAACCTAAAGCTCCACCAAATTTTGCTTTGTTATTAGAAAAAGTACAATTTGAAAGATTAACTAAATTAGTTAGAATATTTTTTTTTTCATTTTCTAAAAATAGAGCTCCACCATATTACCTAGCATAGTTCGAATCAAAAAGAGTTTAATGTATGTATACTGTTGATTCTTTTATATACAAAGCGCCTCCATTGACATTAGCTATATTATGAGAAAAAGTAGAGTTGCTTATTATCAAATTATCTTAAAAGCTTGATAAAAGATTAGCGGGATTTTATATTAATTACTTATTTTGCTCTAGTTATAGGCTAGATCCATATTACGCTAAATTATTTTAAAAGGATGAGTTTTGCATATCTAATTTAGAAGATAATATTTGAATTATGCCAAAATTACACTGGATACATTTGTTATTATTTACTGTAAGATTGAAAATTAAGCAGTTTTAGCTCTCAAAACTTGCTAAGCTTAGTATATTTTAGTCTTGATGTGATAAATCTTCTATGATATTTTGGTTATTTAGTATTTGAGTATGCTATATTTGAATATTTTTAACATTACTTATACTTATCAAATTTCTATAGAATACACTCTTTTCAAATATGTTATTTATGTCGTAGTAATTTATAATATTTTAAATTGTAAACATTTTAGGAAAAATAATATCTTTAAATTAGTTTAGCACATTTGTATCTTAAATATTGCAGGGTACTATTTAAAATCTAGATGATAAAAACTCTACATTTGAAAAATGGTTTATGAATATCTGAGAAGGACTCAATAATTAATTATCTAATATTTTTTACAGATCTAAAAAATTTGCTATATTTTGAACTGTATTTATAGTGCTTTATAATTAATTATTTATTTTAGTCTGAGATATCACAATCTCAGAGTTAGCTTAAGAAATGGTTTAAATATTAACGCTGCTACCTTAGCATGAGAAATTATCAAAGAAAAAATTTTTTGAAATAATGATAGCACTTTATATATTCGAAGATTAAATATTTATGGCTCCACCACTTAATAAAGCTAGGTTATTGAAAAAGCTACATTTAATCATAATTACATCTAAGCTTTGAGATACTGTTCCATCTAAAAAAACAGCACCCCCTTTAGTTTCTTGATCATCATAACTGTATGCTTTATTATTTATAAAAGTGCTATTCATTAAACTTAACTTTCCTTTACCTTACATTGTTAAATAAAATGCTCCTCCATTTAAGCTACTCCCATTAATAAATAAGGAATTTTTAATATTTAATTCTTAACTTTAAACCATAAAAAATCCTCCTTATCTTATAGAAGTATAATTTTAGTAGTTCTTTGAATTGGTAAAGTTACAAGATATTATATTCATCTATAAAAGTGATCCTTGTATCCAATTAAATGGACTACTTATATCTATATCTGCAAATAAACTGTTTATAAGTGTTACATTTAGTTGAAGAGCTTAAAAGTAAAATCCTTAAGATATTTTTCCTAAATTTATCTAAATTAAAAAAAAGAATTTTAAAAATAAAAATTGATAAATAATTTGAATATGATAATTTCGAATATTAAGTAAATATTTTTGTTTTTTTATGTTAAAAATATTTTTTGTTAATTTTAGTTAAATAAATAAATAATTTTTTGTTATCAAATTAAAATGTAATAATCATCAAATAGCAATATTTAAAAATTTACTTAATTTTTTAATATCTGTGCCCTAAAAAATTAAAAAGTAGTGTTTTCTACTGTTAAGTTAGTATATTACTATGAATTGATAGAAAAAATTGCAACATCATTTGTTTAATCTTAAAGGAATAAAGTAGACTGAATACTGGTGTAATTTTTTATAATAATTTGAATGATATATTGCTATTACTTTATAAAGCTATTTTCTATTTAAAACAAGTTTTTCTAGAAAAAAATACCCTATTATAAAACATCTTTGATGATAATTTTCTATGTTATCTATCTTAAATAGCATATCTAAGGAGCAAAATATTTTGAATTTGTTTAGTATTAATTTATATTTTGCAAAAGAACATTTTTAACATGGTCAGCAGAGATAAATAAAAACTGTTAATTGTCAACTATAGTAAGATTTTGTACCTATACAAAGTTTAAGTTATTAAATTAGACTATAACTTACGTTATGTTTGAAGAAAATTTATTCCTTAATATATTGATTTATTGAATAGTGCTGTTACTATTTTGTTATGTCTGAAAGAATAAAAAGAAATAAAGGTCAGATATAACTTTATTATCTAAAATATCAATAGCTGTAAATAAAGAACTTTAATTTTAATTGCTAAAATAATTATCATATTGTTAAAAAAGGCTATAACTAGTAATATTATTAGATATAATTTAAACTTATGTTAAATTAAAAGTATTTGAGGCTATAAGTGGCAAAAGGGCTTCTTAATAAGTTTATAAAAGCTAACAATTATTGAATGTTAAATTATTTATCTGTAAAGAATACAAAAAATTTGAATTTAGAATCGTTGATCCATGAAGAAAGCTACTCTTTAAGAAAATATTATTGTTTAATAAGATACTGACATACTAGTTAACTAATAGATTTTATTTTATATCTAATATTAAAGATTATTAATCAAACACTGATTAATTGACAGTTAAATTTGAAATCTCTAAAGTAATATTCATGTTGCTTGTTGATATTAGTTTTGATTGTTATAACAAAACCTATTTTTATAAAAATTATTTATTACCAACTATTCTTACATTTTAACATTAAAAAATTTTTTATTAAAAATTAATAATCTTTCAAAAAATTGTTAAAAAATAAAATTGAGAAAATTTACATTATTTAATTTAACTTGGTTCATCTTAAGGTATATTGAAGAATTCTATGTGCTATTTAGATTTATCAATGACTCCTATTTATTAATTTGAATATTTTGGAAAGCAACTTATTCTAACGTTACATTAGCCTGTTATATAGTAGATAAACTTAATTCCATAAATTTAACAATTTCTATTAACTATAGTATTTATAAAAATTAACAATTTTATAGCAAAAAATTAGATAAACCTTAATCAGCTACTGTCAGACCAAAACCAACATCATTTCTTTGTTATTAGAAAATAATATTTTTTATAGATATTTAATCGAATCCTGAAATAGTAAAGGCACCTAATTGGTAAAATTATAGCATAGAATTTGAATTTAAAGTTGTAACAGATAATTAAGTAGATAAAGTTCTAAAGCTATCCTTTAGAGTAATGCCGAATACTTAAGGTTTGTAATCATAGCAACTATTATCAATAAATACCAATTGAACATCTAGCTCTTTTACTTACAATTCGTTATAGTATATAACTGCTTAGTTGTATTCTATCTCATTTAGTATAAAGTTGTTCAAATCAATTTCATTGAGTCTACTGAAATTTATGGGATTTTATAGCGAACCATCTCCCAAACTAGTACTTAAATCTAAGCATCTAGCATATATAATTTTTTATTTTTTATAATAGCAACCTTTGTCAGATTTTTAGCATAGATAGCATTTTCTTCTTGATTTATCATATGTAATAGAGTAATTCTGTAGTAAGTAGCTTGAATCTAAAGTCTATTTGCATGAAAGACACTAAGCGTCATATAAAAATAACGGATTTAGGCTTGTGTCACTATTATTTACACAAGTCTCACAACTTTTTATAAATAAATATATAAATAATTTTACAATTAATTAAATAATATTGTAATTTATTGATGTAAATACAGAATTGGACAGATCTGACAGTCATTTCCAGTAGAAGTAAGGCTGATCATACTTTTTGGATCAGGGATAGTATTTTGTTTGAAATAAAGAGTTCCAATAAAATAAGTGAGCTGATTTAATTAAGCTATGAGTTTTTCATAGTTGCATTACATGCACTTAGGCTGGTAATTTATTAAAGCACATAAAATACAGTTTGGCCCACATTCTATTTGTATACATTTTTTTAACTGCTAATCTAAATAATATCCTTGCTAGCATTCAGTACAGAATATCTAGTAGTTGCTTTATTAGTAATTTAGTCTTTAATTTACTGTCAATTTTGTTCTTTGATAAATCAAATGTGAGGTGAAGTTATAATATCTATAACCTGTTAACAAATACAAAGGACTTAAAATAAAAATATTATTTTATAATTTACCTTCATAGCACTTTGAACATCCAGTTGGGCATTATAGACAAGAAAATACTGAAGGTATACTATATTAATCTTTACATTTAGTACATTAATAAATCTGATAAAATAGACTAGAATTCGTTGGGTCTTAATATTTATAGCATTCTTAACATCCTAAAATCTATTAAAAATTATTAAAAAACCGTTTTAAAAAAATATTTTACATTTTATTAACAAAGCTCATCTTAGCAAGTACCTGGGGACACCATTAAATTAAGTATTTATCCTTCATTACAAAATTGGCACTAAATTTAATTTGAAGGAGAATAGCAAGTCCCGCATCTATTATCTGATATTTATTGCTAACACCCATTTAAACAACTGCTTAAATCACCAGATAATATAAAACCATCTGAACACTACTTGCAAATATAATTTGCATTTTAAGAATTTTATGTAAATGACCATATATATTGAGTAAGATCATAACTTTGTGATATTTAAGCAGTTGTATAAATACAATTTTAAATTTCTTTCTCACAATATTGACCTAATTTATTATTATAAAATAATAAATGAATATTTCTAGGTTTTATATTAAATTACCATCAAATCCAACTATATATCCTTATGGGCAAGAGATGCATTTTTTGATAAAGTTTTGCTAATAAAATTAATAATAGGATAGCTAAATAAGCTATTTACTATTATAATTTAACACTGTTTAATAATTTTCTAAATTATTAAATATAAAATCAAATAAATATATTTTAAATTTCTTAAAAAATAATTGGCTAAACTTATTTCACTAAAAATTTATTAAAAATGAAAATATTTTTTTCCTTCGAAAATTAGTATATAAGTAGCATAATAATAATTTTTTCAAAAATGTTGATAGGGGGGTTATTATTATTGAAATAAAATTAATTTAATTTGTTTTCATATTAAATATTTATTTATATTAATTAAAAAATAATTAAAATATTAAATTTGTTTACAATAAAATAAATATTATTGAAAATTTTTAATATAATTGTATGCTTTATTACCGTATTAGCACTAAAGACAATTAATACCGCATGCTTCACACGTTAACAGATCATAAGAAATCAAATAGTATTAGCTACACTGTATGCAAATTTTAACAAAAACAAAATTTTTTTATTGGCTTATGTCTATTTGAGATTTAAATATTGCTTTTCCAGAGATTAAAGCTGCATATTGGCAATTTATGCAAAATTCTGGACATTTTTCGCAAACTCCATTATTATATAAATAATAATCCATACATTTAACACATACAGCTGTTTAGTCTGAACTTTAAACGCAAGAAAAACAGCCTGTAGGACCTATTTTTAAAAATTTGATTTAAAATGTAATTTCTTAAAATTTTATATGAATTACATAATCTAGATTTATGAGAATATAATTGATATGGAGCTTATGTTGCGCTAATAGATGAAATAACATAATTTTATGCAGCGTATTAAGAAGAAATTTGTATTAAATTATTTAAATTAATTTTAAAGTTTTGGCAACTTTTATACTTCGAAGAAATCTAATTCCTTTTTTTCAAAAGAAGAAATTTAAATGAAGAATGTAAATATTAATTTATTTATACCAAGTGCCATATTCTGAAGAGCAATCTAAGCATTAGTAAGTTGGAATTTATGAATAATAACTCTTCAAAGTATTATCTTAAATAATTTATGATATACATGAAATGCAAAACTGTTTATTTTACTCATCTTAATATAGAAAGAATCCTTCTATGCATTATGTACAGAAATCAAGGGATTGGCAAGAAAAGCATCTTTATTAAAAATAAAATATTTTTTTAATTTTAAGTATATATTAAACATACCCTTGTGGGCACTTTAGAGAAGGGTTGGACAAGCAATTATTCTAATCATAGCAATCTTTTTTAACATATATCAGCTACATATTAAAAAATAGCTGCACGTGATCAGGTGAAAGTAATGATTTTTCTTCTAAACTGTAACATTATTAATTTCCTGGGTTGAAATAATAATTTGGACAGGTTAGACATTATTTATTCTTAACTTTTATGTCTTAACAAAAACTTTAATTGTTCATACAGTTCATATTTCCTAAGCTGTTTGGAATATTCAGGTCTATAATTTGGCAGGTTTTTAATTTTGGCACATATACAAAGCATTAATTCTTTTGAACCATTTTTAGTAAATCTTAAGAACCGAAGCACATATTATTAAAATTGCAGTAGTTATCTGGACAAATTTGACATAGGCCTGACTATAAATATTGGCACATACCTTTAAGATAAAAGTAAAAAATTTTAAATTCTTTTAAATGTAAACAAAAATAAGCAGGTATAAATTAATAAGTTAGTTTGTTTATTACCTTTTACATCTTAACAGTATAAATTTGATGCCTATTAAAGATTAATGCATGTACCAGGATTTTATGATGATAAGCATTAGCTGACTTAACAATTTACACAAGATCCGTTTCCTACACAGTAACCATTTTATCCTAAACACTAGCCTTGAGAAGTGTCTAAGATTTTACATGAGTTAGTAAGAGGATCTATACAATATTTTTCATAGGCGCACATTATCTTTTATTGAAAAAGATGATATTTTAATATTTTGAATTTAATAACTAATTTACAGCTATTGCTTCTCCTTCTTTCAAGCAATACTATGTATTTTACTATATTCCTTTTATTAAATAAAATATCTATATATAAAATTAAATGTAGTTGATTTAAATTACCAATAGTATTTGGATTTGAATAATCTAGCTGATAACACGATGATAATAAAGTTTGAGGGTCTATTATCAAGCAGAACCTGTATTGAATAAATTTAAGATATTTTTAATGAACAAACAAATTCTTTTAAAAAGATTAAGAATAAATAATATTTGAAATTACCCTTATTTATAACAATTAGAAGCTCCATATTATCCTTGAGACTACTCAGATAAACATTTTTAAGTTTAATTTTCTTTACCAGGATACTAGTTTGACAGCGGTATACATGCTCCATATAAAATACAATAATCTGGCTAGCAATAACCTGCTATTGTGACTCCCTACTATAAGCAATATTAATTTATTGCACTTCTACCTATCTTATTATTATCATTCATTAAAACACACTTGTAACTGTCACTTGGATTAATACAATATAAGCCATAAAGGCAACCTATGCTATTTGCTATTTTTTTTGAAATATTAATAAATTTTAGTTTTTTCAGGTTAATTAAAATAGTGTACGCATATTTAAATCCTGGCATGTTTAATCAGAATTTTTAGCTTTATAAATTAAATTAGGATATAAAGGATCGATTTCTTAAAGTAGCTGGCATTTATATTTTCCTCCTCTTTTTAGTTAGCAATAAATTAAAAGTTATATTAAAAAAATGTATTGAAATAGCTTTGGTTAAAAAAAATACCCTAGGCTTAGTATACAATAAATAATATCAAAACATGAAGCTATTTCTATTTATAATTAATATATACATTAGTAGATTTATTAAAAGTATAAATTTTACTCGTTGAAGTTATCTTATTTTTCCATACACATTATTCATTGACATCTGTGCCAACCACATAATTTCCTAAAGCTAATTAACCTTAAGTAAAACAAAAATCTAAATTATTAGGATCACTATATTTACAACTACCAAGGACACAAGTTTCTATTCTATCTCCTATTTGTTAAAATTAAGGATCAATATATGATAAACAAAAGCCTGTTTATTATTATCTTGCAAATCTATTATTTGTGTAAGATAAAAGCAAGGACTAGCATGCGTAACCAAATTGCTAATTAAGACAGAATTAGCCTTAGCTACATCTAACTGCATTTGATTAATCTTGCTATAGACAATAACCTTTACTATTTATTCCAACTCTATTTATAGTTCCATCTAATAGAAAGCATCCATATTACTAAGAATTATTTGGATTTTATTGTATGCAGTAACTATAAGAGCATTGTAAAATTTCTATTAAATAAAGTATTTTGATATTAAATAAATTAATTATAAAAATTCATTACATGAGTAGTATTAATTTGAGTTAGCACAATAAAAATTGCCTTAAACACCCTATAACAAATTAATGTTTTATTTAATATTTTTAATAGAATAATAATAGTTCATACAGCCAAAGAAGAGCTTGTATCGTTTATTTATGTGCAGGCTGAAGTACTTGGATCTATACAATAATTTGCTGCACATTCAACACTTATTGTTTATCCTTACTTCAAACAATTATAATTTTAATCTCTACCAACATATTATGCATTATATTAGTTGCATGAATTTCCAATTACACAAAAACTTTTTTAAATTGATAAGAGTAAGTATATTATTTAAAATTAATATATTCTGTATTCTCTCTATTTTTTACTTATTTGCTCATAAAAATAGGAATATTTTTTAATTATTCTTATGGTATGAAAAAAATTAATTTAGGTATCTATTTATCTGTTAACTTAATCAAGAGAATACAGTAATTTATTAATAAAAGATAACAATATTTTAATTTTACCCTTAAAAACATTAAATTATAGAGTTGCTTGAGATTTAACCAGCTGCCAGACAGTAATATCTGTAAGAATTCACTCCAAAATATGTTTTTCCATCAAGTTTTCTAATAAACCCACTATAATCTTGGCAATAATTTTTGCTTAAGTTAACCAGATCTTTTATTTTAATGAGAAATTTAAATTTAGCTTTTAAGTAAAATTAGAGATCATACCTGCTAAATTTCCATAATATACTGCTTAATTTTCAACTGCACACTAGCTGTTTTAGACTATGTATCCTAAATATTAAATAGTCTGAGTATAGTAGATGCAAAATTGTGATAATGAGTTCACCACCATACAAACATTATACTTATCATTATAACAAGTATCTATTTATGAAGATGTTTATTAATTTAATAAGCATTTAAATTATTTATCTCTTCCAATATATTAACTAAGTTAAAATTAATAACAATAGCCATTTAACTGACAACCATTTCCTGTTGAACCAAAATTAACAGTGTATTAGCAAGAGCTTGTACTAGAATCATAGCATATTTAATTTGTCTGTGCACATCTTTATAATATAGATAAATATATTTTTAATAATTAGCATTCAATAATTGATTGTTTATGAAAAGATAGCAATCAAAGATAATTTTAAAAATGTAGTAATATATTTAATTTACCTGACAGCTGAAGGAATCTAATTGTCCAAACACATTCCATTTGAATTTATACCAAGAGCTCCGTTGCTACCATCCAAATAAAAGCATCCAATCTAAGAATTATTATTTGGATTAATTTTGTAGCAATAATTAGGGGAGCATTTCTTCCAATCTATAATAAATATCTTAAATATTAATTTTTTTTACAAAATTATATGTTACTATTATAATAATATCCACTTATTAAGCAATTTCCCTAATTATCAATTCCCTAAAATAAATGATTTAAAAAATTTTAAATAATTTACAAAAAAATATTACTGAAAAAGATTAATCATTTAAATTATAGCATTATTAGCCATATAAGCAATAATCTAAATAATAGGCACACTCTATTGAATATTATTACTAAACTAAGCCACAATATTAATTTGATAATTTAGAAACATTTTTTGAATCGAATCCGATTTATTAACACATATTATTTGATATACAGTATCTATTTAAAAAGAAAATTGCTTAAATATTTTATTGATTTTATAAGTTTACCCTTAAATGCATAGTTCAATATAAGTAGATTATTCATAATAATACAAACATCTGTAATAATTTTAGCTATTTAATCTACCATAATATGGATACTAAATTCTTCTGATAATATAACTATTATCCTAGCAAAAATTTGAATTTAAATTAGTAATCACTTTTTTAAAAATATTTTATTTGAAATTAATAATTAATTTATTTGTTTAAAAATTTTTACTTTAAAATTATGCTGTAGATGTATAAGTAGCATAACCTTCTTATGCGCAATAACCTGATGAGTTTATGTACCCTAAGTAATTTTAGTAAGCAGGATTAGTATAATAATATATACAACTAGTTCTATCTTATTTTTGACATACGTTATTAGGATCGTAATAACATGAATAGATATTTCCAGATGAAACACTTTGCTCAGAAGCCAAGCATTAGGAATTTACATCTCTTCCAACATATTAATAATAATTCATTTATTGGCATGAATTTGATTGGTTGCAATAATTTTAATATGAATATAAGTTCAAGCATGTTTAGCTAGAAGAGTCAAAGCAAATATATGAATAATAGGTAGAGCACCTAATTTTTTTATATAATTGAGTTTTTTTTGAGAAATAATTTTTAAAAAATCAGTTTTATAAAAAACACTCATATTTTTTTAGTAAATTTTTAAAAATTAAAATATGGTAAATATTATTAGGTCTGAAGAATTAAATTATCTTCAGTTAATATTATTTATTTAAAATTTAGATTTTAAGACATTTATTATTTTTATTTACCTTACAGCTCTGCTATTAAATGAGTAAACGCAAAATCCATTAGAGTCTATTCCAATTACTTAACTACCATCCATATAAATGCATTAAGCCCAACTAGTTTAACCTTACATGCAGTGGTTATATTCACATACATTTAAGTCTATTTTTGTATAAAAATCAGATTTACTTTATTAATTTTGTTTCTCTAAATAATAAAATAAAAATACTACTTGAGTAATATGTATTTAAGGCAGCGCAATAACCATCAGTTTTAATCCCCTTTATAAATAAACATGATGAAGCTATTAAAATTATCAGTCGAAATGTATACAAAATATTAAATTCTATTTACATATACATTGTAGTTCAGATTTTATTAAATATTTATACAGACATTAAAAAATCCTAACTATTATAGACAGATGTTTCCTTAATAATAACATTAAATTGATGGTTAATTATAGCTTCCGCAGTATCCATTGATAAGCGTAGCTGGATAAGAATAACTTAATGGCGTGCAATATGCTCCATTCCAGCAATACCTGTTTTAGTTATTTATACTTTATTACTCTCAAGTAAATAAACAAGTATTAAATTATACATATTGCCGCAATTGACTAAATTTCTCTTTCTAATTTTAAAATCATTTTTTAATTATGAATTTAAGATGCAATTCCCATCAGAGTTTTTTCCCTATAAATCATGTTTTTAAATAAAAAAATAATTTCAAAAAAGATAATACACTAATTTATAGACTAATAGATAGATCTAATTTGAGACATGTCACTAACTCTCCTTCGAAGTAAATACAGCTATGGGGTTTACAAATTAATTAAGTACTACTAAGAAAATACTAATTTGATTAGACGCATTCGTTGC
The DNA here is from genome assembly GCA_000231845.2 of Tetrahymena malaccensis 436. Lineage (NCBI taxonomy): Eukaryota > Ciliophora > Oligohymenophorea > Hymenostomatida > Tetrahymenidae > Tetrahymena > Tetrahymena malaccensis. The sequence goes on along the minus strand of JH720027.1, from coordinate 125,228 downwards.
TATTAGTTTTACCCTAAAATTTTATTATATTTAATTAAATACCAAATGCAAGATCAACTAAATTACGTATATTTAAGGTGATTCATAATTTAAACAAGATTTATATCCTTCGTCATTTGTAAATTTGCAATTTGGCTTATTGCAGTATATTTCCTGTGAATATAATTCATTTTCATCCACACAAAACCCATCAATTGTGATTCCCTTAATTTTTGATAGTAGTAAAGCAAAAAGTAAATTAGTGAATTAAATTAAGGTTACTAATGATTCTGATTAATTCAAACATCTCTCTAATTACATTGAAAAGCACTTTTTCTTTCTTTTATTTATAATTGTAAGAAAATAATAAATTAATTATTGCAAACTAAATTTGATTTACTCACTTCCACATTTATTTATTAATTTCTATTCACAAAAATAATAAAAAGATATTCTTTCTTCTACTTATCCTTATTAAATTAATCCATCCTAATCTTAACAAAATCCTTTCTTTATATACTTCAAGGCTATTAATACAAATAATTAATGATAAATGAGCGCGTCTAATTAGTAATTAGATAGAAATGGTTCAAACTTTTATTGAATATTTACTTGAAGGTTTATTTTAATTTGTGAAAATTTAATTGATTCCTACACATATGCTTTCCTCTTTCTAAATAGCAACTATCTCATTGTTTAATTCCACTTTTTTACAGCTTTTTCTATCATAAGTAATGCATACATTGTTAGATTCACTAAAGCAAAAATCTATTTCATCATACTATACCGAATCAACAACGCACAATCCTTCTTTTTTCTCTTTCCCAATAAACGCTAAACCGTCAATTTAAACACATTTTTATATGGAGGTATTTAAACATTCTTTTCTTTCGCCACAAAAACAGCTTATGAGCTGAAAATAGTAGATAAGAAATAATATTTATTTCTCAATATTCATCTTATTTAGAAATTAAATTAATTATCACTTTAATGTTAAGCTCTATTTTTATCATTAATTTAAGTTTTTCTATCTATAATTTGTATGGATAAAAAAATCATACGTAAAAAATTTCTATTGAATTCAAAGATATTTTTTAATTATTTTATTTAATATTTTTAATGTATTTTATGGAGTGGAAATAACTATTTCATGTGGAAGTCTTTAGAATTTTAATCTCTCAATAGCCAGAATTTCTTAAAAAATTTAAATTATCAATCAATATTTTAAAATATCAGGGGTTCAAGTAAAAAAGTAAATTTGATTTATTTTAGTCAATCGTTTATATTATTTTAATAATAGAATTGATCAAATCAAGTATTTTTTAAAATTATTTTTTTTAATGGAAGAAAATCATAAAAAATAATAAAATTGTTTACTTAAAAAGTGATAATAATTTATTGTTTAATTAAAATACAAAAAATAAAAAATATAAAAAACAAATTAAAATTTAACCTTTTAATTATCTTTTCTTTTTAATTTAATTGCTTTTTTATAATAGATTAACTTAAATTTATAAAATACTTGTTATATTATTTATTCTTATTTGTTTTTCTTTAATTTAATCTAAAAAAAGACTATCCTTAATTTTTACCACAAACATTAATTTCTCAGATGGCATAAAATATGCTGATCTAATTTAAACTTTTTACAAGAAATTCTATTTTTGAAAATTTTCTTTATAAATGTTGTATGTAATATTTCCACAAATCTTTATTTTGAGTTCAATTTCAATTAGGAAAATATCAATAAAATATGATAATTATACATATTATAGCATATTGTCATCATTTAAAGGATAATCTTTAAATAGCAATTCGTTAAAGTTAAATTTAATGTCTTAAAGTTTCTTCTGAAGCTATATATTTATATTTCAAAATTAATTTTAAATAGCAATTAATACTTTCAAATGTTTTAATTGGTATTTTTTATTTAAAAAAAATATTTAGTCAATAATTAATATTTAAAACCAAAAATTAATGCTTTAATATTTATTTTATTTCTAAATATAATTTATAAATAAATAGATAATAAAATAAAATTATTGATAATTTTTTTAAAACGCAAAAAATGTAATATATATTTCACTATTCAAGGCTTTTTTTGCTTGATAATATTTTTTGAGTCAATAAATTGCTTTGACTTAAATAAAATCCTCTCCATTATATTTATATTGATCTTTCTTATGAATCCATTATATATTTCTTAAATTTAATGTTCTAAAGGGCTATCTTCAATTTCTCCCAGAAAAATTATGATTTCTTTCTTTTTAAAGCAAATTTATCTAAACTTAATACTTTTATTATTTATTCCAATGTTTTTGACTTAGATTAAAGGTATTAAAATATTTAAGCTAGAATATGTTAAAAACTAAAATTCAATTAAAAGAATATTATATGAAGAATCACTATAACTATGCAGACTAGAGCAATAGTACACAAAGTTTGAATTTATTAAGATCCTAGTTTGAATTGCATAGAGTTAATACAAAAGCATATTGCTGTTAAGTATTATATTCTAAAGTCTGCTAAATTTAATTTTTAGTTCTAATATGGTTTATCTATTTTTATAGATATTGAAAAATTGTTAATTTCATAATTTTTATCTTTTTACTTTTTAATATTAAATAGGAAAATAATTATGGGAGATAAATAAATTGAAAATTCTTACGTTAATATATCATCAGGCTATATAACAAAGGTATAATTATTGATATGACAATTTGTAGCTCAGTGACTTAATACCAATATTAATGAACCAAGAAAAGCAAATATTTGTAACCAATTCTAACAAAATCCCAGTAGTAATATTTTTACTGATAATCTGATGTAAAGAACCCATATAAAATTTAACACCTATAATTTCCGAAGAAAAATCTAGCTTAATAGAACTTATAAAGGAATATGAATATAGGAATCGATAACACATTAACAGTAATAATTAAAATGAGCATATCCAATTTATTTGAAGACATTTCATCACAATAGATAGATAAATACTCTGAAATGAATTCTTTATCATCAAATTTTTAGCAACTAGTCTATTTTTTATTTTTAAATAAAAATATTATTTTAAAACTTTTCTAAAACCTGTAAACGAATGAATTACCGATCTAAATATTTTTGATAGAATTGAGTTAAATGAAAAGTAAACAAAGATACTTAACGAAATCACAATGTCTTGCAAATAGTTTTGGTAATTAAACCAAATCTTTAAGAACAAATAATAAATCATAATGCAGAATATTATAACAATGTAAATTCCAATTAAAAAGTAAATGCCTTTATAAATTATACTAGTCCCTTAATATATCTATTCTAAGTAGCATTCAGATATCCTAATTTGGTGTGTAAATAGATTTCCAAAATCAATCAAAATATATGAAAAAATATCAGGAATATAGCAATCGTAAGAAAATATTATTCCAATAATCGATGCCTGATAGACAAAAAATTTAATTATCCTTGCAATATTTTAGCTATTAAAACTATAGTGCTTTTTACAAATTACAGAGAGTACCTTCTTGATTATCCTTAAATTAACTTAATTTTGTGTGTAATGAGTTAAGAAGATTGTTAAAGCAATAGAAATAACTGAGATAATTGATGGATAAGCTATCTCACCTATAGTCACCTAGCTACATCTATTTTTAAATAGAAAAATGAAAAATATTTATTAAAAAAGTAAATTACCTTTGACATTTCTAGTCCAAATTCATGAAATAGCTATTTCCCCAATTTAAACCTTACCTGTCACAATCCTCACAAAGTGCTCCAATATACCCTTGTTATATTAAAATTTAAAAATTATTATAAAATTTAAAATAAAAATATTTACCTTCTTTGCAGTAGTAATTCAAGTCATTAATTTTGACTTATAATAAACTCCTTTTTTTATTCTTTTAGTAAAGTTTAATATCTCCAACACAATTCTTGCATGGATATAAAACAATAGATGTTTAACTTACTCTCCAAAAATTAGATGGTAAAAGGATTTTATCTCTAAAACATTTAACTTATGCATTAGGACATGCTTAACATGTTTCTGAAATATAGTAACTATATGAACCATCCTAACAATCTTTGCATAAGTCATATTTTTACTGAAATTTTTTTGGTATTTATCCTGGCAAACAATTTTATGCTATCTGAATATTAATAATTAGTTAATAAGAATTATATCCTATTATGTATTCCTCTTTATTAAAAACAGGGATTTAAATTAAATCACTTGTAATCTGTAATTATAGCTATTATTTTAAGGATCCATAAACCTGAATTTATTTTGTTAAATTAAAAAACCCGTTTTTATGAGTGATTTTATTTTAACTTAAAAAACCTCTTCCTTTAATAATATTTATAGATAAGAAACTTTCCTATGGAATGTTTAGAATATAATTATTTTAGTCATCTTATAATGCAAATATAATTTCATCCTAGTTTGTTAACAAAAATAATTTTTAAATTCTATTTTTACTTTTGAAATAGTAAATTCTTCTATCTAAAAAAATTTATTTTAAATAATTTCCAATTAAAATAGAGTTATAAATATTATAAACGTTAACATTAAGTGGAAGGGATATTATTAAATATTTTTTGTTTTTTTAAAAAATTATTTATTATTATTTAGAAAAATAAAATTGAAATTAGAATTTTTACTCTTAAAATACCTCCTAAGTGATTTGAAATATTTAGATATTAGCTGTCACTCAATTATGTATTATTAATAGTAATAGAAAGTTTAGTTGGTGATGTTTAAATATTTTTTCCATATTGAAAACCTATATTATCTTGATATGTATTATTTGAATATTTGTTAACTCTTTAACCAGTTGTTGAACCTAAAGCTCCACCAAATTTTGCTTTGTTATTAGTAAAAGTGCAATTTGAAAGATTAACTAAATTAGTGAGAATTTTTTTTTTTTCATTTTCTAAAAATAGAGCTCCACCATATTACCTAGCATAGTTAGAGTCAAAAATAGTCTAATATATGAATACTGTGGATTCTTTTACATACAAAGCACCTCCATTGGTATTAGCTATATTATGAGAAAATGTGGAATTGCTTATTATCAAATTATCTTAAAAGCTTGATAAAATATTAGTTGGATTTAAAATGAACTATTTATTTTGTTAAAGTTGTAAGCTAGATCCTTATTATGCTAAATTATTTTAGAATGTTGAATTTTACATATCTAATTTAGAAGATAATATTTGAGTTATGCCAAAATAACACTGTATACATTTGTTATTATTTACTGTAAGATTGAAAATTAAGCAGTTTTAGCTCTCAAAACTTGCTAAACTTGATATATGTTAGTCTTAATGAGATAAATCTTCTATGATATTTTGGTTATTTAGTATTTGAGTATGCTATATTTGAATATTTTTAACATTTCTTGCACTTATCAAATTTCTATAGAATACACTCTTTTCGTAAATATTATTTATATCATAATAATTCAAAATGTTTTAAATTGTAAACATTTTAGAAAAAATTATGTCTTTAAATTAGTTTAGCACATTTGTATCTTTAATATTATTGGGTACAATCTAAAATCTAGATGATAAAAATTATACATTTTTAGCGTTGTTAATGAATATCTGAGAAGAGCTCAATTATTAAATATCTAATATTTTTTCTTAATCTAAAAATTTTGCTATGTTTTGAACAGTATTTATAGTATTTTATATTTAATTATTTATTTTTGTCTTAGATATCACAATTTCAGAATTAGATTCAGAGATACTTTAAATATTTATACTGCTGCCTTAACATGAGAAATTATCAAAGAAAAAGCTATTTTGTATTATAATAGCACTTTATCTATTTGAAGATTAAATATTTATGGCTCCACCATTTAAAATAGCTAGATTATTAGAAAAGATAGATTTAGACACAGTAACGTCTAAGTTTTGAGACTGTGTTCCATCTAAAAAAATCGCACCTCCTTTCGTCTCTTGATCATATTAACTGTATGCTTTATTATTTATAAAAGTGCTATTCATTAAAGTTAACGTTCCTTTACCTTAAATAATTAAATAAAATGCTCCTCCATTTAAGCCATTTCCATTTACAAATAAGGAGTTTTTAACATCTACTTCTTAACTGATTAGCATAAAAAATCCTCCTTACCTTACTGTAGAAAAGTTCTAATAATTAATTGAATTAGTAAAGTTACAAGATGTTATATTAATTTATTAAAGAGATCCTTGTATCCAATTAAATGGACTGTTTATATCTAGATCAGCAAATATAGTATTTATAAATATTGCTTTTAGTTATAGAGCCTCAAAGTAAAATCCTTAAGATATTTTTCCTAAATTTGTCTGATTAAAAATAGAAATTTAATAAGATTCTAACAATAAATTAAAAATGGTTTTAAGTATACAAAATAATAGTGTTGATTAATATTAAATAAACATAAAAGATTTTTGTAATATCTCAAAACTTACTTTATCATTTAAGATCTGTGACTTAAAAAATTAAAAAGTAGCGTTTTCAACATTTAAGTCAGTTTATTATTGTGAATTGATAGAAAAAATTGCAGCATCGCTTGCATATCCTGAGACTAATAATGTGGACTAAATACAAGTGTAATTTTTTATGGTAATTTTAATGGCACTTTTTAACTTTTTAATAAAGCTATTTTCTATTTAAAATAAATTTTTCTAGTAAACAATTCCTTATTATTTAACATCTTTGATGCTAATTTTTTGTGTTGTCTATCTCAATAAGCATATTTAAGCTGCAAAATATCGTGAATCAGTTTGATATTGATTTATATATTGCAAAAGAACGGTTTTAACATTGTCAGTAAAGATAAATAAAAATTATTAATTATCAGCTGTAGTAAGATTTTTTATCTATACAAAATTTAAGTCATTAAATTAAACAATAACCTATGTGACATCTGAAGAGAATTTATTTCTTAAAATATTTATTTGCTGAATACTGCTATTGCTATTTTGTTAAGTCTGAAAGAATAAAAAGAAATAATTATCAGAAATGACATTGTTGTCTAATATATCTATTCCAGAAAACAAAGAACGTTAATTTTAATTGCTAAAATAATTATCGTATTGCTAAAAAAAGCTGTAGCTAGTAATATTGTTAGATAAAATTTACACTTAAGTTAAATTAAAAGTATTAGATGCTATAAGAGGTAAAATTGCTTCTTATTGAGTTTATTTAAATATGCAATTATTGAAATTTAAATTATTGATCTGTAAAGAACCCAAAAAATTAGAGTTTAATATTATAGATCCGTGAAGAAAACTACTCTTTTAGAATGTATTATTGCTTAATTAGATACTTACATACTATGTAACTAAAAGATTCTGCTTTATATCTAATACCAAAGATTATTAATCAAATACTGATTAATTTACAAATAAATTTGAAATCTCTAAAGTAATATTCATGTTATTTGTAGATATTAGCTTTGCTTACTAAAACATAACCTATTTTTATACAAATTTTTTTAAAAACTCTTAATTTAAGAAAAATAATTTTGAAAAATAAAAATTTACATTATTTAATTTAACTTAGTTCATCTTAAGGTATATTGAAGAATTCTATGTACTATTCAAGCTTATCAATGAGTTTGATTTAATAATTTGTATATTTTAGAAAACAACTTATTCTAATGTTATACTAGCTAATTATATAGTTGATAAACTTAATTTCATAAATTAAATATTTTAAATCAATTTTTAAGTTTGTAAAAATTAACAATTAAATAGCTAAAGGTTTGCTAAGGCTTTATCAGCTATAACAAGACCTAAGCCAACATCATTTCTTTGTTATTAGAAAATTATATTTTTTATATAAATTTAATCGAATCCTGAAATAGTAAAAGCATCTAATTGATAAAATTATAAATTAGAATTAGGATTTAAAGTAGTAATAGCCAATGAAGTAGACAAAGTTCTAAAGCTATCCTTGAGAGTAATGCCAAATACTTAAGGTTTTTAATCATAGCAACTTTGATCTACAAATATCAATTGAACTTCTAGCTCTTTTACTTACAGTTCATTATAGTATATAACTGCTTAATAGTATTCTATCTCATTTATTATAAAGTTGTTTAAATTAAGTTCATTAAGTCTACTGAAATTTATGGGATTCTATAGCGAACCATCTCCTAATTTACTGCTTAAATCTAAGCATTTAGCATATATGATTTTTTATTTTTTATAATAGCATCCTGCTTCAGACTTTTTGCATAGATAACATTTCCTTCTTGATTTGTCATATGTTATTGAATAATTCTATAATATGTAGCTAGAGTCTAAAGTTTATTTGCATGAAAGACATTAAGCATCATATAAAAATAGCGGATTAATACTTATATCACTGTTGTTTACACAAGTCTCACATCTTTTTATTAATTAAATAATTAAATAAAATAATATTTTATAAATATTAATACAGAATAGGACAGATCTAACAGTCGTTTCCAGAAGAAGTAAGGCTAATCATACTTTTTGGATCAGGGATAGTATTTTATTTGAAATAAAGAGTTCCAATAAAATAAGTTAGCTAATTTAATTATGCTGTGAGTTTTTCGTAATTGCATTGCATGCATTAAGGCTTGTTATTTATTAAAGCACATAAAACACAGTTTGATCCACATTCTATTTTTATACATTTTTTTAACTACTAATCTAAATAATATCCTGGTTAACATTCAGAACAGTATATCTAGTAGTTGTTTTAATAATGATTTAGCCTTTAATTTATAGTAAATTTTGGTCTTTAATAAATCAACTACGAGGTGAAATTATAATATCTGTAACCTATTTAATAAACATAAAACACTCACTTTTAAAATAATTTATTTTATGTTTTACCTTCATAGCACTTTGAACATCCTGCTGGGCATTTTATACAGGAATATATTGAAGGTATGCTATATTAATCTTTGCATTTAGTACACTAAAAAATTTAATATAAAGGACTAGGGTTTTGTGGGTCTTAATATTTATAACATTCTATACATCCTAAAATCTATTAAAAATCATTAAAAAGTATATTTAATTATTTTTTAAATATTGTACATTTTATTAACAAGTATCATCTTAGCAAGAACTAGGGTCTACAGATTAGTTCAGTACTGAACCTCCATTACAAAATTAACACTAAATTTAATTAAAAGGAGAATAGCAAGTTCCGCATCTACTATCTGAAATTTGTTACTAACATCCTTTTAAACAACTACTTGCATCACCAGATAATATAAACCCATCTGCACATTATTTGCATATATAATTTGCATTTGAAGAATTTTATGTAAAGGACCATATATATTGAGTAAGATCATAACTTTATGCTATTTAAGTAGTTGTATAAATACAATTTTAAATTTCTTTCTCACAATATTAACCTATTTTTATAATAAATAATTAAATTAATTTTTGTATGTTTTATCCTAAATTACCATCATATCCAACTACATATCCTTATGGGCAAGAGATGCATTTTTTAATAAAGTTTTGTTATTAAAATTAATAATTAGAGAGTTAAATAAATTATTTAGTATTATAGTTCAACACAGTCTAATAATTTTCTATATTAAATATTAAATAAGTTAAGATAAGAATGTTTAGAACCTTAAAAATAATCAAATTATTTTTTTATAAAATTTATTTTATTTTTGTAAATTTTTTTAATTTTTTATATTTAAAATCTCTTAAATTGTAAAAATAAATTAATAATAATTAAAAAAATTATTGATATTTAAAATTAGCAAAAATATATAGAAGTCTTAATTAAAAAATTAATAAAGATTTTATATTACCATATTAGCATTGAAGACAATTAATACCGCACATTTCACATTTTAGCAGATCATAAGAAATTAAATAATATTGACTACATTGTAAGCAAATTTTGACAAAAACGTATTTTTTTTATTGAATTTCATCAATTTATGATTTAAGTATTACTTTTCCAGAGATAAAAGCTGCATATTAGCAATTTATGCAAAAATCAGGACATTTTTCACAAACTCCATTATCATAAACATAATTATCCATACATTATGTACATACAGCTTTTTAATCAGATGTTTAAACGCAAGAAAAACAACCTGGTGGGCCTATTTATAAAATATAATTTAAGATCTTTTTTTTTTATATTATATTAAATTTACATAATCTTGATTTATGAGAATATAATTAGTAAGGAGCATTTGTTGTGCTGATTGGTGATATTACATAATTTTAAGCTGCATATTTAGATGATATAATTTATGTTAAATTATCTAATTTAACTTTAAAGTTTTAGCAACTTTTATATTTTGATGAAATCTGATTCCTTTTAAAAAATAATTTATTTAAAAGTTATCTAAAAAAATAATTTATTTAGAGGTTATCTAAAAAAATAATTTTTGAATACCATGTGCCATATTCTGAAGAGCAATCTAGGCATTAATAAGTTGGCATTTGTGTATAATAACTCTTCAAATTATTATCTTAAATTTTTGGTATTTAGCACGAAATACATAGCTGTTAATTTTATTCATCCTAATATAAAAAGAATCCTTCAATACACTAAGTGCAAAAATTAAGAGATTTGCAAGAAAAGCACCTTTATTAAAAAATAAAATAAGTTTATTCGTTGATATATTTTTTAAATTACCCTGTTGGACACTTAAGAGTGGGGTCAGACAAACAATTATTCTAGTCATAGCAATCTTTTTTAACATAAATCAGCTACATATTAAAATATAGTTGTACATGATCAGGTGAAAGTAATGATTTTTCTTCTATGCTATAACATTATTAATTTCCTGGATTAAAATAATAATTTGGACACATTAAACATTAGCTATTATCAACCGTTATGTCCTAACAAAAACTTAAATTGTTCATACAGTTCATGTTTCCTTAATTATTTGGTATATTGAGGTCTTTTATTTAGCATGTTTTTAATTTCGGCACATAAACAAAGCATTAATAGTTCTATACCATTTTAAGTAAATCTTTAGAACCTAAGCATATATTATTAAAATTGCAGTAGTTGTCTGGACAAATTTCGCATTAGCCTGATTCTAAGTATTGGCACTGACCTATAAGATAAAAGAAAATTTAACTCAAATTTATTTGTTAATTTAATAAAAAATAAATAGCCAAAAAATAAATTTCTTTTCAATTAATAAGTTACCTTTTGTATCTTTACAGAGTAAATTTGACGGCTATAAGAGATCAATACATGTAGAAGGTATTTATATAGATAGGCATTAGCTGACTTAACAATTTACACAAGATCCATTTACTGCACATAATCCATTTTAACCTAAGCACTATCCTTGCTTAATATCTAAGATTTTGCAAGAATTAGTTAGAGGGTCAATGCAATAATTTTCATATGCACACATTACCTTTTTTGAAAAAAGTTATTTTTTAAGTTTTTAAATTGAAAAACAAAATTACAGCTACTGCTTCTCCTTCTTTCAAACAATACTAGGTATTTTACTCTATTCCTTTGATTTAGATAAAAATAATTTTAGTTAACTCAAAGTAAAAATAATTTAATTTACCTATAGTATTTGGATTTGAATAATCTAACTAATAGCATGATGCTAATTAAGTATGAGGATTTATTATCAAGCAGAATCTATAATGTATAAAATAAATATATCCATCAAAGATTATTTTTATAATATTAAGAATGAATTATATTTGAAATTACCCTTATTTATAACAATTAGAAGCTCCATATTATCCTTCAGATTGCTCAGACAAGCATTGTTAAGTTTAATTTTCTTTTCCAGGATACTTTTTTGATAATGGAGTACATGCTCCATTTAAAATACAATAATCATGTTAACAATAATCAGCTATAATGACTCCCTACTATAAGCAGTATTAATTTGTTGCACTTCTTCCTATCTTATTATTGTCATCCATCAAAACACACTTATAATTATCTTTTGGATTAATACAGTATAAACCATAAAGACAACCCATACTATTTGCTATTGTAATTTTTATTGAAAATTTATATTAAATTTATTGGATTGAATTAGTTTACGCATGTTTAAATCCTGGCATGTTTAATCGAAATTTTTAGCTTTATAATTTAAATTAGGATATAAAGGATCGTTTTCTTATAGTAATTAACATTTATACTTTCCTCCTCTTTTTTTGGTAATAAATATAATTTTAAAAATAGTTTAAAATTTGTTTTGCTTAAAAAAATTACCCTAGAATTAAAATACAAAATGTTTTATCAAAACAAGAAGCTATTTCTATTAAAAATTAAAAAATTTATGAATTATTTGATTAAAAATAGTAATTTTACTTGTTGAAGTTATCTTATTTTTCCATACACATTCTCCATTGATGTCTGTTCCTACAACGTAATTTCCTTAAGCCAATGTGCCTTAAGCAAAACAAAAATCTAAATTTTTAAGATCACTCTATTTACAACTACCAATAACGCAAGTATCTATTCTATCTCCTATTTGTTATAATTTAGGATCAATATATGATAAACAATAGCCTGTATCTTTTTATCTTGCAAATCTATTGTTTTTAAATGATAGAATCAGGGACTAGCAGGCATAACCAAATTGTTAGTTTAGACAGAATTAACCTTAGCTACATCTAACAGCGTTTGGCTAATCTTGCTGAAGACAGTAGCCTTAAATATTTATACCAACTCTATTTACACTCCCATCTAATGGAAAACACCCGTATTGATAAGGATTGTTTGGGTTTTATTAGATGCAGTAACTTTATGAGCATTACAAAATTTCTATAAAAAATAATATAGATTACATAAAATTTAGTATTTAAAAATTGATTACTTGAATAATACTAATTTGAATTAGCACAATAAAAATTGTCTTAAACTCCCTTTAAAAGTTAATTTTAAATTTAATATTTTTTAAAAAAATCAATAGTAAATACAGCTAATTAAGGGTTTGTGTCATTTATTTAAATACAAGCTTAAGTGTTTGAATTTATACAATAATTTACTGTACATTCAACGCTTTATTTTTATCCTTCCTACAAGCAATTATAATTTTAATCTCTCCCAACATATTATGAGCTATAATATGCGCATGAATTTCCAATTTTGCATAAACTTTTTATAAATATATTTGGTCAGTAAAATGATTATCGATTTATACACTGTATTCCCTTTACTTTTATTTTAAATGCTGGTTAAAATGTAAATTTTTAATTTATTCATAAGTTTAGTAATGTAATACCGAAATAATTTAAGGATGGATATGATAAAAAAATAACTAAGGTATCTATCTACATATCTAATAACCTTATTAAGAGAATACAGAGTAATTAATAAACTCAATAATAATCTTAATTTTACCCTTAACTACATTAAATTATAGAGGTATTTGGAGTTTATCCAACTCCTAGACAATAATATCTATAAGAATCAACTCCAACATTTATGTATCTATCAAGCTTTCTAATATATCCATTCTTATCTTGGCAATAGTTTTACCTTAAATTAATTAGATCTTTAAATGAATAAGTTATTTATAATTTTTTTTTCAATCATAATAATAATTCATACCTACTAAATATCCATAGTAGACCAATTAATTTTCAACAGCACATTAACCGTTATAGACTATATATCCTAGGTATTAACTAGTTTGGGTATAATAAACACAAAATTTTTTATTTGAACTCACTGCTAAACAAACATTATTCCTATCATTATAGCAATTATCTATATCTCTAGAGTTTTCTTAATCTTTTAAGCATCTAAGTTAATAATCTCTTCCAATATATTAACCAAGCTAATATTGATAACAATAGCCGTTGATCTGACAGCCATTCCCTGTTGAACGATAATTTACAGTTTATTAGCAAGAATATGTACTTAAATCATAGCATATAAATTCAAACTAAGCACATCTTAATAATAATAATATTTTTTTAAAATCATTATTAAAAGAAAACAGCATTTAATAAAACAAACAATTTAGGTAATTAAAGAAATTCAATTTAAATGACGTTTATAATGAATAAATATAATAATTTACCTAATTGCTGAAGATTGATTATAGTCTAAACACATTCCATTTGAATTAATACCGATAGCACTGTTTGTAGCATCTAATTTAAAACATCCATACTAAGAGCTATTATATGGATTAATTTTATAGCAATGATTAGGTGAGCATTTGCTCCAATCTATAATAAATTTTTTGTTTGAGTATTAAAAAATTATAAAATTTAAATATTACTATTAAAATATTATCCTCTTTATTAGCAATTTCCATTATTATCCATTCCCTAAATAAATAAATAATTTAAATTTATAAAATAAATAATTCATAGATAGTAATTACAGATAAGTTATAATCATATTCATCTAATTTAAAGCATTGACTGTTTAAAAGACAGTAATCTTAATCACAGGCGCATTATATAGAATATAATTATCTTTGCAAGCCACATTATTAATTTGATAGCTTGGAAACATTTATTGAATCGAATCCTATCTTTTTGCACATATTATTTGATATGCAATATCTATTAATTAATAAAATTGCTTACATACATATTTATTACATTATTATAAAAATATACCCTGAGATGCATTATTAAATTTGAGAAGATTACATACTTTAAGACACACACCTGTAATAGTTTGAGTAATTTAATCTACCAAAGTATGGATTTTAAATTCTTCTGATAATATAATTATCATCCTAGCAAAAATCGGAATTTAAAAATGTAATCACTATTTTTAATAAACAAGCTATTTTAAAGAATTATTAATTTTTTTATAAAAAATATCACATTAAAATTATGGCTATGATGTATAAGTAGGGTAGCCTTCTTATGCGCAATATTTTGATGATTCTATATATCCTAAGTAATATTAGTAAGTAGGATTTGTCATATAATAAATACAGCTAGTTTTATCTCTTTTTTAACATACGAAATTAAAATCATAACAAAATTAAATTGTTCCAGGTGAAACAGATTGCTCAGAATTCAAACAATTGTAATTGACATCTCTTCCAACATACTAATAATAGTTTAGTCTTTGGCATCTGGTATTTAGATTACAATAACTTGTACTCAATTATAAGTTGAAACATTATGAACTATCAGGTTCATAGCAAATGTATGAAAACTGTGTACTACATCTAAATAAATTTTATTTAATTATTTTAGTTTTTTTTGAGAAATAAAATTAAAAAATTTTTATTTTAAAATTAATTTAATCAATTTCTTCTTAGTTAAAAGCTTCTATAAAAATTAAATAAATGATTTATGAGTTTAAATACAAATATTTAGAAGAAAGTAACACATTTTTTATTAATAAAAATAAATTAGAAATTTTTTGAAAAAAAAATATCTTTTTTATTATCTTAAAAAAAATAATTTTTTAGAAAATAAAAAGTAATATTATATGAATAGGTTTTAATTTATATTTTTTATTTAAAATTTGAGTTTTAAGATATTTACCTTGCAACCTATGTATTAAATGAAGAAACACAAAACCCGCTTGAGTCTATTCCAATAATTTAATAACCATCAATTTTAATACATTTTGAATAGTTAGTTTAACCTACCTTACAGTAATTATACTCACAAATTTTTAAGTCTATTTTTATCCAAAAATATTATTTAAAAATATTTAAATCACAAGAAGAAAATAGAAATATTACTTGTGTAATATTATCCTTATGCTGCACACTAGCCATCGTTTCTTATTCCCTATTACAATTATAAATAATTAATTTATTCAAACAATTATTTGCAATTTTTTAAAAGTATTCAATGTTATTTACATAAACATCATAACCTAAATTTGTTGAAATATTAATACAGACAACAGACTAATATAGACAGATATTTCCATCATAATAACATTAAGAGGAGTATTAATTATACCATCCGCAACTTCCATCACTGAGTCTAGCTGGATAATTATAACTCAATTGTACGCACAAAAACCCATTCCAGCAGTACCTTTTAATTTTAGTTGATTAATATTTTATATTGCTCAAGTCGATTAATTAATATTTTCTTTTACATATAGCTGCAATTGACTAAATTTCTATTCTTAATTATAAAATGCTATTTTAATGGGGTTTATAAGATACACTTCCCATCAGAGTTTTTTCCCTAAAAATTATGTTTTTAAAGAAAAAAATAATTTAAAAAAAAAAATATGTACACTAATTTAAGGATTAACTGATTGATCTAGTTCGAGGCATGTCATCAATTCATTTTGGAAGTAAATACAACTACGAGGCTTACAAATGATTTAAGTATTACTAAGAAAATACTAATTTAATAACACGCATTCGTTCTTATTTGTTTTGCCCTACAATTATTTGTATTTATGATTAAATACCAAATTTAGTATATAATGAATTACATACATATATTTGAGGTGATTCATAATTCAAACAAGATTTTTAATCTTCTTCATTAATAAATTTGCAATGGGATTCTTTACAGTAGATTTCTTACTAATAATATTAATTTTCATCCACACAAAATCCATCAATTGTGACTCCCTTAATTAGATTGTATTAATATAAAAATAAATTATCTAATTAAAATAAGGTTACTAATGTTTCTGATTAATTCAAACACTGATCTAATTAAATCGAAAAGCACATCTCTTTTCTTATATTAATGATTGTAAGTAAATAATAAATTAATTAATTCAAATTAGATTTTATTTACTCACCACCGCATTTGTTTTTTAATTTCTAATCACAAAAATAATAAAAAGAAAAGCTTTCTTCGACTTAACCTTTTTAAATTAGTCCGTCCTAATCTTAACAAAAACCTTTCTTAATATACCTCAACACTATTCATACAAAAATATATATTAGCTCTAATAAACAATAGATAGATAAAAATGGTTAGATTTTTTATTTAGTTTTTACTTTAAGGCTTAGTTTAATTTGAGATAATTTAGTTGCTTCTTATGCAGATACTTTCTTCTAGCTAAATAGCAACTATTTTCTCATTTAATTCCACTTTTATACAACTTTTTCTATCTTAAGCTATGCATACATTATTAGATTCCTTAAAACAGTAATCAATTTCATCATATTATACTGAATCAACAGCGCAAAGTCCCTCTTTTTTCTCTCTCCCAATAAACTCTAAACCATCAATTTATACACATTTTTATTGAGCAGTATTTAAGCATTCATTTTTTTAATCACAAAAGCAGTTTATGAGCTGAAAAAACTATGAAAGGAATAGAATTTATATCAAAATATGCATCTCTTTTAGAATTTTAATTAATTTTCACTTTAATATTAAGATCTATTTTTTTTATGATAAATTAAAGTATTTATATCTCTATCTTGTATCTTTTTAATAAAAAAATTTACATAACAAATATATATTTAATTTAAGGAATCTTTTTAATTACTGTATATTTTTATTTTTGATGTATTATATGGATTTGCATTTAGGGGGTTCACATTCATTATCGAATCAAATATATATAATAAGCTTTAGAATTATTATAAACTAATAATCATAAGTTTATACAGTAGATATAATATAAAAAATATTTAAGTTCTAATTAATGATTAAATTTATTAAAATAAACAACTTCATAACGACTATTTGATAAGTTTGATTTTTTTATATTATGAGTACATCATAATTATTAAGAAATATAAATTAATTCAAAAATACTATTATTAAGCACTTAATAAAATTAATTACAAGGTCTCTTTAATTTTATAGCATAAAAAAAAATAATTAAATTATGAAATAATATGAAAAATATGATTAAAATATATCAATATTTTATCAAACGAAGAGACATTATAAAAATGTTGGAGGAATTGTATTCAACTTTAATTATTTTTTATGATGTTAAATATTATCTAGCATACATAGCCTAAATATAAATATAACTTTAAATTAGTTCATCATATAAATTAAATACAAATGTATAAAAAACTTTAAATATACTCATGGTAAAACCTTATTATCAAATTAAAAAAAGCTTTTGTCCACTTACTTTTTAACTTTGGCAATCAAGTAGATTTATTTTATTTGTTTTATTTAAATTTTATATTAAAAGCACTGTTTATAAAAAATCAAGCTCTTAAATAATGGAAAGCTTTTTCTTACTTGTTACCAAAGAGCATGACCTCTTTTGCATTTTTATACATATTTGTCTAAATTAAATCTTGATATTAATTATTGTAATTTAGGAGATTTCTATTAGAGATACTATATAAATCTAACATATCTTGGAACTTAATAAAAGTTCAATTAAAAGAGTAATAAATATATTATCACCGAGATAACATAAATAAGAGCTATTGTGCATGCGAACTATAATTATTAGGAATTCAGTTTGTATTGCATAGTATTAATTGCAAAGCAAATAGAAGTCAAATACTGAATTTTAAAATCTATCTAATTTAATTTCTCACTTTCATATGGTTTATCTTGTTAAATTTTTTTAAAAATTTATTTTAATTATTTCTGAAATGTTAAAATTTTATTTTTAAAATTAGACTTTAATTTGTAAATAAATATAGTAAGTTATAATGAATATTCAAATTCAGTAAAGTAAAACTAATAAAGTTACATCTAAACACTAACAGGCTGTATGATAAGGAAATTATAACAGATGAAACTACCTATAGTTAGCTCAATAGGTATGAATATTAAAATATCAAGAAAAGCAAAAATTTATATGCAAGCTTTACGAAATCCCATAAGTAAAACCTTTGCTTGTAATCCATGGTAAAAAAGCCATATGTAAATTAATTTTTAAAATTTTTAATAAAATATTTATTAACTGAAAGTTTAAAAATAATAAAAGCAATTGGTGAGAATAAAACCAATATTATTAAAATCAGAGCAACTAAATCAAATAAGCTATGAGAAAGTTCACCACAATTCACAGACAGATATTCCATAATAAACTCAGCATTATCAAATTTCTAGCAATTAACCTTTTATTTAATAAAAATAAATACTTTGTTTTTTTAAGAAAATAATAAGTTTACTGATCTAAAAATTTTGAATAATAAGGTGCTCAAAGAATAATAAAGAAGGACGCTAATAGAAATAATCATTTCTTAATATTAGCCAGCAAAGCTTTTTTTATTTTTAAAAATTGTGTAATGAAGGACCAAATAAGCTACTAACAATAAGTATATCACAAGGATTAAGTAAATACTTTTAAATATAACACTTTATCCTTAAGAAATCTCTTACAGAAAGCATTCTGCTATCCTTGATTAGGTAGTAAACATATTTCCGATGTCAATAAATAAATATGAAAGAATATTAGGGATGTTATGGTCATAAAAACATATTATTCCTATGATAGATAATTAAAAGAGAAAGAACTTAATTATTCTGATTGAATTAGATGATTCACTTCCTTCATACCTTTTAAAAAGAATAAAAACAATCTTAGTTATCAACTTAAACTGGATTTGATTTTGTAGACAGCGTGCTGAATATATTGATACTAATATAACAAATACTGATATTGCCAATGGATAAGTTATTTCTGTAATAGTCATATTGCTACACCTATTCATTTAGTTTTATTTAAAATTAAATAAATTTTCAACAAAAGAAGAAAAAAATACTTTTAACATTTTTAATTTAAATTCATGAAGTATTTTTCTCCCCAAAATTATCCACTTCTATCACAATCTTCACAAATTGCCCCTATATATCCTAAAGAATTAAATTTTTTAAATAAATTTTAACATAAAAATAAATATTATACCTTCCTTGCAATAGTAGTTCTAATCAGTTCTAACAATTCTTTGTAAACTCCTTTGCTTCTTATCTTTATTTTATTTATAATCTCCAATACAATTTTTACAAGAATATAAAACTATTGATGTTTAGCTTAGTCTCCATAGGTTTGAAGGTAATAGAATTTTATTTTTATAACAATAAGCTTCAACACTTGGACATTTTAAGCAAGTATTAGAAACAACAAAACTATACGAGGTTTCCTTACATTCTTGGCAGAAATCAAATTTATTTAAATATTTTTTAGGTATTTTGCCTGCTTCACAAATTTTAACATTTTAAATGCTTATTATAAATGAAGTACTATTGTAATAAGATATCTATTCATTCTTACTAAAATTAGGTATTTTAATCAAATCACTTGTAATTTGTAGCTAAATTTATTCTCCTAGTTATCCATAAACTTATATTTACTTAGTTA
Source organism: Tetrahymena malaccensis 436 (assembly GCA_000231845.2). Taxonomy (NCBI): domain Eukaryota; phylum Ciliophora; class Oligohymenophorea; order Hymenostomatida; family Tetrahymenidae; genus Tetrahymena; species Tetrahymena malaccensis. The sequence continues at coordinate 105,052 of JH720027.1, read as the reverse complement.
AGTTGAATATTCCATTTTAGTGAAATATTTTATTATCACTTAGGATACCATTTCCCTTTATAATTTTTACAGATAAAAAACTGTCAGAAGGTATGTTAAGGATGTACTCATTTTACTCATTTGCCAATCTCAATAAAATTTTATCCTGTAAACATATAAAAATACTTCAACTTATGAATTTTAAGGGTATGTAAAATATTTCTTTATTTCAAATTAACAACTAAATCTTTTTGATTAACTCAAAAATGAAAATTTACTCAAAAGTAATAATAGATACATTTTATCATTCTAATTATATAGCCAAGCGCTATTCAAAAATTTAGCCATTTGGGTTAGTATGATCTAACCTAAATGGCTAAGTATTTATTACTTAATTAAAAATTATGAAATAAAAAAATACTAGGCTATCAATTAAATTACTTTCTGATAAATAATATTAAATATAGTATTTAAAAAATTGTTTATTTTTATTTTAAAATTATATTTTACCTTAAACGATCCCCCTTGATGATTATTAATATTCAGTTAAAAATAATCAGGAAAATATTATTTATTAACTGAAACACTAAAACGAGTTGGAGCAGTTTCAATAATTTATCCATGATAAATAGCTTTGTTGCTATTATATTTGTTACTAGAATATTGATTAACTCTCTAACCTGTTGTCGATCCGATAGCGCCTCCAATTCTAGCATAGCTATTTAAAAAAGTACAATTTCTGACATCAACTAAATTTGTCAAAATATTTTATTATGTATTTTCTAAGAATAAAGCCCCTCCTTATGATTAAGCTTGGTTTTTATCAAAAAGTGTTTTATAAATAAAGATAGAAGATTGTTTTAAATATATTGCTCCTCCATTAAATGTTGCTTTGTTATTTATAAATTTAGAATAGGTAATTTATAATTAATTCGTCTAATTTTTTTATAAATCAATTATATTTCTTATTTCTACTTGAGCTTATTACAAATGCAAACTTGATCCATATTATGCAATATTATTTTAAAAAGTTGAGTTATCAATCTTCAGATTTTCTGCAAGCATTTTTACTATACCTTAACTGCATTATAGACAAACATTGTTATTGACTTACAGATTTAATAATAAGCAATTATTACAGCTATAGAATGCTAAACTTGAATCTTTTTTTTGCTTTTTAGAGAATTTATCCAACACATTTTGATTATTTTTTATTTTACTAGAATTGATATAAATATTTTGAGTATTTTTTACTGTTATTAAGTTATCAATGAATTAACTCTTTTCAAAAAGATTATTTACATCATAATAATATTCAACATTTTATATGAAAAGGAACCTTTAAAATATTATTTTTTGATAAACATTGATACTGTTTAAAGCATACTAAATTGGTACTATTTAAAATCTAGAATTTTATATTTAAATATTACTAGCATAGTAAATGTAAACTTATGAAGGCTCATTATATTAAAGAGCTTAATAAGCTCCATAATTTAAAAAATTTATGAGTTTAGTTAAAAAATTTAAACTTTTTTAAATCATATTATTAATCTTTACTCCAAATAAGGCAACTTTAGTCTATGAATTATAATAGTTACGAATATTAATACTGCTACCTTACCATGATTAATTATCAGAAAATACACTTCTTTAAATTATGACAGCACCATGCTAACTTTATGAAGAGATGCTTATTGCTCCACCATTATTTAATGCAAAGTTATTAGAAAATTCTGTTTTTATTATAAAGACATCAAATGATCTTGAAAATATAGCGTCTATGTAAATTGCTCCTCCGGTTGTTTCAAAATCATTATTGCTATAAGCAATATTATTGTAAAAGGTACTTTTAAATATATCCAACTTTCCGTGATTTTGTAATGTTAAAAAGAATGAACCTCCAATTAATGCTTAACCAAAAATAAATTATGAGTACTTGATATCAAGTTGTTCTGTGCTTAACTTGAAAAATCCACCTTTTCTAGTTGAATTTATATCAAATTCGCTATTAAAGTTTGTAAAGTTACAAGATGTCAAACTAATTTATTAGATTAAACCTTGTATCCAATTAAATTGACCACTAGCATCTAAGTTTATAAATTCTGAATTGAATATTTTTACTTTAGAAGTTGCTGAATAAAAGTTAAATCCATGTGATATCTTTGATAAAATAGGCTATTTATAAAAAAAATATATAGTGACAAAAATTATTTTAATCTTCGGCATCGATAAAAATAAATTATTTTGAACTTATTCAAGTTTATTAATCTAGTTAAGCAATACTTAGCTAGCAACTAAATTTAGAATAAATTAAATATAAATTAAAATATGTTTACCTAATTAATTAAAAGTTGTTCAGAAAAAGATATTAGTGTAACATTTGAAACAGTAAAATTAGAAACAAACTTTGAATTAAAAGAAAAAATAGAAATATCTTGTAAGTTATTTTAAATAACTATCTAAGTTTAATTGCTTAAAACATTGTTTATTTAAACTTAAAGATTTTTTCCTGTCAAGTAAGATTAACTATTTTCTATTAAGAAAATATTACTTTAGATTCTTATTGATTTTTGATTTAAATCCTAAATCGAAATTTCTTTAAATGTTTATTTTAAGTGGCATATTTGTGGTGTAATATATTATTAACTTGTCTAATATTAATAAATTTATTATAGGAATATACTTTATACATTATTAGTTTGAACTAATACAAAGAATTAGTTATCTACTGTAGTAATGTTCTGTATTTTTACTTGCTTTAAACCATTAAATTCGATTAATGTTTAAATGAATTATTATGTAAAAGTATTCCTTTCAATATAAATATCATTGATAAAACAGTTGCTATTTTGCTAGGTATTAATTTTTAGAAGCAAAATTACTTGAGATGTAACTTAATTATCTAATATTGAAACTTTAGACATGGAAGAATTATAACTTCCTTAATTAACTAAGCTATCGAGTTATTATATGAAATTGTAATTTGTGATGTTATTTTAAATGATGTTAAACTCAAATATTCTAAAAGTATTAGAAACTATCAAAGGAAGAGCTTCTTTTTGTGTCTATTAAAACATACAATTATTGAAAGTAATGTTTTTGATTTCAAATTAGTTTATATTATTTGAATTTATTAATTAGGACCTCTTCAAAAAATTGCTTTTTTCAAATTTAATGTTTTCAAAGTTAATAGTAATATTTTAATAATCTTAATAATTTTATTGTAAATCTATCATCAAAGATTTTTCATAGAATGTCGACTATGTAATCAGTAAATTAGATAATTAAACAGTAGTGTTAATCATATTAAATTATACCAACGTAGATTATTAGAAATTTACCTATTTTTAAAAATAAAATTTAAATAAATATTGAAAGCTATTCTGGTTCTATAAAAATTATAAATTAAAAAATATGATATGGAACAAATTAGATGAAATTACATTAATCAATTAAGATTAGCTCAATTCAAAATAAAGCTGAGAATTCATTAGTGTGTTATTTATATTTATTAAGGAATTATAATTTGTAACTTCAATATTTTTAAATATGACTTGCTAAAGTACTACTTTTGTTATCTAAAAACTTTAAAGAGACAATATCATATGTTAGCTATGATTTAAACTTTTAATTTGCTAAAATGAGCAGTTTTGTAAAATCACATCCTATAAAAGATTATCTTTTATAATTAATCCAAAATTGTCAAGCATTTAATTCTACAAGAAAGATATATTTGACACATATACTTATCCAAACCCTGATATAGTAAAAACATCAGATTAGTTGAATTACAGTTAAAAAGCCTAATTCAAAGTTGTTATATTTAACTTTGTTTCTAAAGTCCTAAAACTATCTTTGATTGTTATGCCAAAAGCTTAGGGTTTTTAATAAATGCAAGTATCATTAACAAATATCAATTAAACTTCTAATTCTTTTACTTGCAGCTCATTATAGTTTACAGCTGCTTAATCATAATCTATTTCATTAATGATAAGCTTATTCAAATCAATATCATTAAGTCTATTAATATTTATTGGCTAATTTTAAGAACCATCTCCAAGTCTGCTGATAATATCTAAGCATGTTGCATAAATTATCTTTTATTTTTTATAGTAACAACCTTGGTCATTTTTTTTACACAAATAGCATTTTCTTCTTGATTTGTCATATGTTATATGATTATCCTACAAAATATAGCTATTATCAAGAGTTTTTTTACAAGATAAACATTAAGCATCGTATAAAAAGAGAGGATTCAGACTTAAATCTTTATTGTTAAGGCAAGACTCACAACTTATTATATAAAAAAATGTAAATAAAAATAGATTTTACAGAAAATATAAAATTACAGTAGAGGGCATATTTAACAGTCATTACCAGAAGAGCTCAAAGTTATCAAGCTTTGAGGGTTTGGGATCTAATTTTATTTGAAATAAAAAGTTCCAATAAAATATGTTAGCTATGTTAATTATTGTATCAGTTTATTATAATCGCATTAAATACACTAAGGTTGATTATTAATCAAAATACATTTAAGACAGTTCACTCCACAATTTATTAAAATACACCTTTTTAATAGCTCATCAAAATAATATCCATCTTAGCATTAAGTACAAATCAGCTCGTAAATTTTTAAATCATAATTTAATTTATCTTAGATAGTCAAATTTGCTCTATTGTATACTAGAAATGAAGTGAAATTAAAATCTCTTGTACCTTATTAATTAAAAATTATTTTTAAGTATTGAATTTTCATTTATGAAAATACCTTCATAGCATTTAGAACACCCATTTGGGCATTTTTTGCAAGAAAATAACGAAGGAATACTATATTTGTCAGTGCATTAAAGACATTAATAAATTTGATGGATTGAGCCTGGATCTTAATACAAATAGCATTTATCACAACCTAAAATCTATTTTATTTAAATATCTTAATCTAATAAATTTTTAATTAATATTTTACATTATTTGAGCAAAGATCATCCATGCATTTATATGAGCTAGAAGTTTAATTTAAAACTTGTCCTTCACTACAAAATAGACAAGATATACTGTGTTAGCTTTGAATAGGTTTAGTTAAGTTAGGTTGAAGTGAAGTTTGGTTAGGATTAGGTGAAGTTTGGTTAGATGGATTTGAAGCTATACTAGATTAGGAAGAGTTATTATAGGTCATAAAAAAGCAATTTCCACATTTATTATCATTAGTTTCTCTTTGGCATCCAAAATCGCATTAAGTTGAATTATTAGACAATATATAACCGCTTGCACAATTTTTACAAATTTAAGTTTTGTTAAAATCTGTATTATTTTAAACAAATGACCATATTTTCTCTGTGAGATCATATTAATTTCCTCCTTGTGTAATTTAAATAGAGTTGTAATCACAATTCTTTATGTTTTCTATACAAGATTAGCCTAAAAAAAATAAGATAAATTTTATGATGAAATAAACAATAAATATATACCATCAGAGGAAACGTAATATCCATTCTAACAAGATATGCATTTCTTAATAATTTTTAATGAGTTAATTTGCTCAAGAGTATACAAGTATAAGGAATCTTGATTATAATTGAGAACAGTCTGATAATTTTCTATTTAATAAAAATTAATTCAGTTTCAATAATTTTAATATCAAAAACTAATAATTAATAAAATATTCTATATCTCCCAATATTAAAATTTTTTTAAATAAATCTATAATTTCAAAATTAATCAGGTTCAAAAAATGTTTGATATAGTCTAACTGTAATCATTTTAGAATAACAATCTTTGAATTATTGTGGAATTTGAAGCTTTTTTGTATTTTAAATAATTTAAATAAAATAGTTAAAACTTGGGTATTAAATTTTTTGAATACTTTTATCAAATTGACTATCTATGGTGAAAATTAAAAAAAATATTAAAATCAATTTACCATATTAGCAGTGTTTACATTTACTCTCACACTAAATGCATGACTCAAGATCATATGATACTAAATAAAATTCAACACATTGTATACATATTTTAACAAAATTATATTATGAGTACTATCTTTCACTCAATTATGTTTTAAATACAGCCTTTCCTTTTATAAATGTTGCATATTCACAATATAAGCAGTTTAGAGCACATTATTCACATACACCATTATTTTTAACATAACCAATCTTACATTTCATACATTCGACAGAATTTTTTGATCCTGTTATGCAAGAATCACATCCTTAAGGACCTTTTTATCAAAATTTTGTTAATTATAATTCTTTTATTTATTTAATAAAATTTACATAATTTTGAATTCTAACTTAGATAGTATGGATCTTCAGCCGATTAAACGATATAATTGAGAGCTTGCTGTTTTGAAAATTAAATTTATAAAACCCCATCTAAATTAACTTTAAAGTTTATGCATGATTTAAATTAAGATGAATTATCCCTTTACCTATTTTAATTTATTTTATATATTGATATTAATTAAAAAAAATTTATTTATACCATATCCCATATTCTGAAGAGCAATCTATACACTAATAAGTAGGTAATGTCTTGAAATATGGTTTCAAAGTTGAATCTGATAAAGTTTGCTACAGGCATTTAATACATATTTATTTTTTTGATTTATCTTGATATAAAAAGTATCCTTCTATGCATTAAGTGCAGAATGTTAAAGAATTACAAGAAAAGCAGCTAAAGTTAATTTAAAAATTAAAATTATTAGAAATAGAAATAATAGAATAGTATATACCCATCAGGACACTTGAATTTAGGATTAAGACAATTTAGATTGTCGTAGCAGTCTTTTTTGACATAAATTAATTTCATATCAAAATATAGTTATTATGGTATTGGTGAAAGTTGTAGCTTATCCTTTAAGCTATAACATTTTTAATTTCCTGGATTATAAAAATAAAATGGGCATTCCAAACAATTATTTTTACTTTCTGTTATATCTTAACAAAAAGATTTATCATTCATACAACTTAGATTTCCATTTTAGTTAGGTACATTTATATTAACAAGGACACACTTATTCAAGTTCGATTGATAGATAAAACAATGCTTATCTTTTACTATTTGAAGTAAGTATTCAGGACCAGCGCAAGAATTGTTAATCAAGCAATAATTTTTTGGGCATATGTAACAAAAAGGATAGTCTATGCTTTAACAGATACCTATTAAATTAGTAATTAAAAATTAAAATAGTATTTATTTAAACTAAAATTAAAATTATTGTAAAAGAATTTAAAAGCAACATAATTTTTTTTATTTAACAGTTATCAAATGTTAAAATTTGTTAACATTTAATTTAGGATTATAAAAATGATAGTTTTAAAATGTCATAATAAATACAGAGTTATTAATCTAAAAGTTACCATTTATATCTTTGCATAATTAATGTGAAGGTTATTCAAGATTTTAACATTCAGTAGATCCTTAATATTTTATGCATTGGCTAATTTCACAATTTTTACAATTACCATTTTTAGTACAGAAGCCATTTTATCCAACACAAAAGTCATTGATAATATCTATCTTTATACATGATTTACTGTCTTCCTCTATGCAATACTTTCTATAATCACATTAAACCTTTTTTTTTTTTTAACTAATAAAACTTTAGGGTTAAATTAATAAACTTACAGCTTTTGACTAATTTTCTTTCAAGCAATATTAGGTTTCTTCTGCTTAGCCTATGATAAAACCAAACATTTGATTTTAATAATTATATTATATTTTTAATATTTACCTATTGCATTCGAGTTGTTATAGTCTAATTTCACACAATAATATTTTTTAGTTTTTTAGTTTAATTATAAGCAATATCTTTACATAAGAAAGGAGATATAATATGAATTTAATTTTATAAATTAAAATAACATACCCTTCTTGATAGCATTCAGATGCTCCATAATAACCTTCCTCTTGTTCTTGTAGACATTGATAAGTCTAGTTTTGTTTCCCTGGATACTATTATGAAAGAGGTTCGCAAGCTCCATTTAACAAACAATAACCTTATACACATAAACTTGCTCCAATAATAGATTAAGGTAAGCATATTTAAGTTTAACTATCTCTTCCAACCATATTCTTGTCGCTAGGATTCATTTTTTAGCATTTGTTTTCTTCATTTTAGTTGATACAGTATAAACCATCTAAACACCCTATACTATTTGCTTTAAGTATAATAACATAAATTTCAATAAATAAAAAATTCAAATAATTATTTACATTTATTTAAATCTTAACAAGTTTAGTCTTTATTTTTGGCTTCTTAATCTAAGTTGAGTTGCTTACATTCATATTTATTTTCATTTCTATTTACAAAATAATTTTATTTAGATTTAGCTTATATTTATTGAATATTTTTACTTATATATGCAATAATTTAAACCATAACAAGAGGTGATTTCTTTTTTTAAAAATATTTTAAAAATAAAATTAATTATTTATATTTTTACCAAATTCTGTAATTTCATTTTCATAAATGCACTTTTATTAAAGATCAACTCCAACAATAAGGTTATCTTAGTATTTAGAACCTAAAGGAAAGCAATAATTTTCATCCTCAGTAACTTTCTCCAAGCAAGCACCTTAAACACAAGTTTGTATTCTTTTCTCTTGCTAATTTAAATATGATAAACATGCTTATGTTTCATATTATCTTGCAAATCTATTGGATAAATATGAAAACAACAGCGATTAACATGTTTGTTCATTTTCATTCAGGCAAAATTACCCATCGAAACATCTATAATTAAATTAATTAAATAAAATTAAAATAGTTAAAAAAATAAATATAAATTACGATTTCGCTTATGGTTGATTTTCTTTGATACAAAAACCATCTTTATTTATACCAACTCTCATTTCAGACCCATCCAATTTAAAACAACCTTCTTAGTCATTTATTTAAATCTTGCAGTAATTAGGAGGGCATTCTGATTTTACTTTTAAATTTACTTTATTCTTAAAATCCATTTGAAAATTAAAAATTTTACATTTTCCTGGATAATATTTATCTAATTCACCACATTCTAAATTTTCTTACATAACCTATAATAAAAGTATCAAACTTTAAATTAAATTTTAAGTTTCTAAAATAAATATTTACATTATTATTATTTAATTCATAACAAGCTTTTTGATGTAAACAATAATTTTAATATTCACATTCAATAGCATTTGATTTTTCTTTATCTAAGCATTTGTGATTTTCGTCTTTACCAACATATTATTTATTATAAGATATGCATTAATTATCTTATATGCAAAACCTAATATGTTTTTAATTAATAAGAAACGAATCAAAAAGGGCGTATTAAATTATTAAAATTTAATTTTTACCCTGACAAACAAATTTCTATATCTTCTACCTTGGTATTTTCTATAATACATTTTTAATACTTTTTTTCTCTACCAATATATCCTTCTTTTTCTGACTTTATTTTTACAATTTCGAAACTACTATCTTAACAATAATCTTTATCTAAATTAATGATTTCTAATTTTAATTTTCAAATAAATTGATTTAATATGATCTTATTCAAATAAATTACCTTCATAAGAAGTTGTTGAAGTTTTCTAATTTTCTTCAGCACATAATCCTGTACTGTTTATGTATCCTAAATAAGTTTTTGTTTCTTAAGATTTATAATTTATACAGCTTGTTTTATCACTTTTCTAGCAGATATTTTAAGGATCATCATAACATTTTTTAATTTATCCAGATTCAACTATATCCTCAGAAGATAAGCAATTTAAATTGATGTCTATACCAACATATTGGTTATTCTATTATAGTTTTTAACATGTTTTATTTTGCTTATCATAACATATATTTTCTTTTGTAGAACAACTATTTATAATAAATTTATTAGCTTTAAAAAATAAAATATTTATTTAACACAATTAATATGATTTGGGGTTTAATATATTTAGAAAAAATTTTTAAATGAAAACATTTAAGATTAAATATTTTATTAATTAAATGAAATTTTTATAATTAAAATGAAATAAAATATATTAGTTTTCTCGCTATTTTATCCTTCTCATAATATAAAAAGTCATTCTTTAAAATGTTTTATTAATAATAAATTTTTTAGATTAAAGATGATCAATTTTTAAATTTAATTAATAAAAGTAGAAGTATTAATAATAATTATTTTATCCATTAAATTGAATTTTTAAAAAATCTATTTCAAATAAAATTCATTATTAAACTTTAAATATTTATTTAATTAGTTGCTTAAGCTATAAATTCTTTAAAGTTGTTAATTATTTTATCAAAGTTTCAAAGATAATATTTTACCAAATTGCTTCTGTCTAATTTAATTAAAGACATTTATTTTCCTTATCTATTCCAGCAGCTGAAGAGTCATTTAAAGGAATTTATTTTACTTAAGAATCTGTACAATTTCTAAAAAGTTAGTATAAGTTATGAAGGATAAAATTTGAAAATGAAATATTATTATTTACTGATTATTACAGCTGTATTATAAAATTCTTGGCCTAGATATATAGAATTATTATTATTTTATCTTAGGAATGCAATTACCATGTTAATCTTTACTCTTTTATTATTTAAAAGAATGTCAATAAAACAAAATATTAAATCTATTTTTACAAAAGTTGCCCAATAAGAAGCGTCATTTATTTTAATACAAGTGACTGATGAATTTTAATTGTAAAGACAATAAGAAGCTTTACAAATAACTTAACTCTCATTTCTAAGATACTAACCTTATTTAACGCATTCATTATCAATAGTTTTCCCCTATTTATTTAAAATTGAAGATATTATCATTTAAAATTAAAATTATTTTTTAATACTATAATTTCTGGTGAATCGTATCTTTAGCAAGCAAATTAATTCAAATGGTTTCTTATTTTACAATGTGAACTATTGCAGAAAATCATTTAATTGTAAAATTAATTTTTAATCACACAATCTCCATGAATTGTTTTTCCCTTATGGTATTTTTGAAATAAATTAAATTACAAATATTAATTTACAATAATTTAAGATGTGTTTACATTAAAATCTGATTAATTCAAGCATCTATTTTCTTATCTCAAAAAACACTAACCACTAATTAATTAATTTAATAATAATACTTGATTTTTGATAGTAAAATAAATGTACCTAAAATCACAATTTTAGATTAAATTATCTTTACAGAGATTGTATAGCTGTATAAAATTTGTCTCTTTTCCTTATTTGATAACGCCAAACAAATTTTAACAATATCCAACTTTTATATAGCTCAAACCTTTACCAATTAATAAAAATACATGAAATATAAAACTAATGGAAATTTCAAATTATGATAAAAAAGGATTAAATAAATTACTCTAAGGTTCATTTAAATCTTCTCTTTTCTCATCTAGCTCAATACAAAGACCTTATCTTTATGAGATGGCAACTACAGTTTTAGAATTTTTTGCTTTGATGCAACTTTTTCTATCCTTAGATACGCATACATGTTCTTTTTCGCTTCTGCAAAAATCGATTTCCTCATAATAATATGAGTCAATGACGCAAAATCCATTTATTTTCTCTCTTCCAATAAATTATACTCCATCTACTATGCTACATTTGTTAAGTTATGGGTCATAACACTCAAGTTATGAATTACAAAAGCATCTGATTGCTATTAACTTTAAGAAAGCTACTAATGAAAAAACTAAAATATTCATCCTCTTAAAACTTCAATTTAATTAAAAAGTAACAATTATTAGATTATTATTATTTATTTATTTAACTATCTATCTACTTCTCAAATAAATGCTCAGCTGTTGATAAATTATTTAATCTTTTTAATTTAGAGATAGTACTACTCTAATTATAAATATTAGTATGTATTTACTTAAAAAACTAGAAATAAATTTAACTATTAAAAAAATCTAAAATTATTAATTAATTTAACCCATTTCTATATATCAAAAAATTTATATTATTTTTCCTCAATTTTAGATATTTATTTTAATACAAATGAATTTATTTAAAATTCATAAAAAATTTAAATAATAAGAGAATACTTTATTTTTTTGAAATTGAAATAGATTTATAAAAATATTGTTGTATCTTATTTATAGTTTATCAATTTTTTGTGGATTTTTGAATAATAAAAGAATACCAAAAATTAATTAAAGCTTACTAATCAAAAATTTAATCATTTATTTATCAACCATAAAACCCTATATTTTGTCTAATACGTAGATATAATTAAATCAAAATTTACCATAAAAAAAGAGTAATCCCATAATTACTAGCAAATAAATTAATACAGAAAAAAATTATATTTATTTTTTAAACTCAATAAAATTATTTATTTGCTCTAATACTATAAAAAAGTGTTGATTATTTTTTATTACTTTTTATTTATAAATTTAAATAGCTTTTTAAATTATTATTAATACTTTTAAATCGAATATATTATTTTTTAGATCGTTTTAGATTACTAATATATTTAAAAAATATCATACTTTGATTAAATGATAATAAAAAAATACAAAGAAATAACAGTAGAATAAATATTGCTGAAAAGATTTCGAATTTAGTATTTGGTTGTTAAAATAAAATATATTTAATGAAATTTATTAATTAGTTAGTATCTTTTATCCATTAAAAGTTAATTGCTTATGAGTTAGTAAGCAACAAATTAAATATTGTAAAATGAATAGAATTCCATTTTTAAAATTTTATTGAAAACAAACAACAAAAAATAATACATTTCATTAAGTATGGACTATTTAAGATGTAGTAATAATCTTTATATTTTTATTTTATATCTTATTGCTTGAGTATAATTTATTTAGTATTTAAATTTAATTTTTCTAATAAATATTGGTTCTGAGATAAAAAAACTATTTTAATTCAGGAAGTCTTTGTCTTATTTTTTACCACATCATTTAAGCTCTTTAATATTTTAAAACATGCTTATCTAATCCTAATTTTTATATAATTTGCTAGCATTTAGGTGAGTTGGATTACATATATTTTATGATTTAAATGTATTTAGGAATTTAATAACAACTTAATTAAAAGCAAATTAAATAGAAGATAATGGTGACAACACACACCAAAGCTGAGGTACATAAAAGTTCTAGTAATTTTTAATCCATTCTAAATTACATTGTGTTGATTGAAAAACAAATTGCTGTTAAGTATGAAATTTTAAAATCTATTTAATTTAGTTTCTCACTTTCATATGGTTTATCTTTTTTATTTTTATAATTAAAATTTAAAATTAAATTAAGACTAAAAAAATTACATCTAAGTACTAAAAGGCTGTAAGATAGGGAAATTAAGATAGATATTACTACTTATAGTTGGCTCATTAAATATGAATATTAGAAAATCAAAAAAAGTATTAACTTATAACAAAGCTTCACAAAGTCCCATAAATAAAACTATTGCTTATAATCTAAAATAAAAAAACCGTATAGACGCTCATTTTTATACATTTTAAAGAAATATCTAGCTCTAAAAAGTTTAAAAATAATAAAAACTATAGGAAACAATAAAACCAAAGTTATCACTATCAAAACTAACGAATCATAATATGTCTAAAACACTAAATTGCAATTTAAAGATAAGTACTCCATAACAAATCCTAAATTATCAAACTTCTAGCAATTGACCTTTTATAAAAAAATAATTTTTTATCCATTTATTATTGAGTTTAAAATAAAAATTTCAAAAAAAGATTTACAGATCTAAATATTTTTGACAATATTGTAATCAGAGAAAAATAAAGAAGGAGACTTATAGAAGTTAATATAGATTAAAATTGTCCTTTATATTTAAATTTTGTTATTATTAGTGTATTGTGTATGACCAAGTAAATAGCTACTAAAAAATATATCCCTAACGATAGATAAATACTTTTATAGATTATTCTAGATTCTTTAAAAATATCTTGCAAGAAACATTCTGCAACCCTTAATTGAGCTGGAAATAGGTTACCAGCATCAATAAATAAACGTACGATAAAGCTAGGGATGTAATTATCATAAGAAAATGTTACTCCTATAATTGATAGCTAAAAAATAAAGAATTTTATTATTCTAACATTATTTGAAAAGCGGTTTCCATAAAACTTTTTAAAAAGTATTTATGTTATTTTAGTTATTAATTTAATTTTTAGTTATTTTTGCAAATTACTTTCTATATATAAAGGTATTGCTATTGTAATTATTAATATGATTGCTGGATAAATTATTTCAGTAAATGTGATGTCACTGCATCTGTTTATTTAAGTAAAGTAAATAAATAAATTAATTAATGGTTAAACACTAATTTAAATAAATACTTTTGGCATTGTTAATGTAAATTCATGTAATACTTATCTCCCCAACTTTAACCACTTCTATCACAATCTTCACAAAGAGCCCCAACATAGCCTTAATTAAAATATGCTTAAAATATGGTATTTATTAAAAATTTTACCTTGCTTGCAGTAATAATTTTAATCTGTACGTTTAATTACTAATAGATTTCTATTTTTTAACCTTTTTCTTAAATTTAGATCTCCAACACAATTTTTACATGGATATAATACAGCTGAAGTTTAACTGACCCTCCATAAATTTGCTGGTAAAAGTATATAATTCTTATAACACTTAGCTTCTTAGCTAGGGCAACTTTAGCAAGTATTTGATACAGTAAAACTATATTAGGAATCTTTACAATCTTAACAATAATCAAATTTATTTTTATAAGTTTTGAATATTTGACCTACCTGGCATTATTAAATATTTTGCACATTAAATATAACTGATTAGCTTACATAATTTATTATATAATCTTTTTAACTGAATTAAGGTATTTAAATTAAATCACTTGTTATTTACAATTATAGCGATTGACCAAAATATCCATAAATTTAGATTTACTAAGTTAAGTTGAAAATTCCATTTTTGTGAGTTATTTTATTTTGGCTAAGGTATCCATCGTCACCTAATATTTTTACTAAAAGGAAGCTATCTGAAGGAATATTTAGGATATTTTCATTTTATTCATTTGATAATCTAATTAAAATTTAATCCTAATAATTTTTAAAATAACTTATAAGAATATAAATTGCATTTTTTTACTTAAATAGTTTAAAAGTTAAAAAAAATTAGTATAAAAAATTTTAAATTAAATATATTAATTGAATGAAGATATTACTTAAAAAGATCCACCTAGATGATTATTGATGATTAGCTTTTAACTTGAGATAAACTCATTATTTATTGATATATTAAACTAAGTTGGGGCTGTTTAAATATTTTATCCATAAAAAGTGGCCATATTATCTTTAAATATACAAGAAAAGTATTTATTAACTCTTTAACCTGTTGTTGAGCCTAAAGCTCCTCCATAGCTTGCTTAGTTATTTGTAAAAGTGCTATTATTTAGCTCAATTAAATTTTTTAACACATCCTGTTTATCAGTTTATAAGAAAATAGCTCCGCCATATTGTCTAGCAATGTTTTTATCAAAAATGGACTAGCTTATGAAAATAGAAGATTCTTTTATGTAGACAGCTCCTCCACTTACAATAGCTTTGTTATTTGTAAACTTAGATTTGCTAATAATTAATTAATTTTTCAAATTATTTTGAAGCTCAAGAGCGCTATTTATTGGTTATTAAGCTTATTATACAAATAAACCTGGTCCATATTATGCAATATTATTTATAAAAATGGAATCTTGAAGCAATAAATTTGAAGTGGATATTTGTAAAATACCAAAGTTACATTCATAGCAAACATTATTAGTGACAGTCAAATTTTTAATTAAACAGTTTTGGCTACTATAAAAAGCGAGATTTTACACGTTTTAATCTTCTCCTTAAAGCCAATTATTGATATTTTAATTATTTGATATCTAATTATCATAAATGTAAATATTTTAAATATTTTTTACAAGTATTAAATTCTCGTAGAAAACACTTTTTTCATAAATGTTGTTGAGTTCAAAATAATTTTAAACATTGTTTATTATTAAAAACTTTTAAAATATAATTTATTTGAATTGAAATTATTGATTCTTAATATTTTAGCTTGGAACTATTTAGAATCTTGAAAATATAATTTAAGTATTGCTGGCTTATTCAATATAAACTTATGAAGGTTCAGATGATTAAATTATTTAATATCTTTACTTAGTGAATATCTCAGTAAGCTATTGTATGGTGTTAATTGTATTTTAAATTTAATTATTAATCTTAACATAAGAAAGGATTATTTTAGCTTAGGAATCTAAATAATTTTAAATATTGATACTACTACCTTAACAAGAGAAATTATCATAAAAAGTGCTCTTTTAAATAATAACTGCACCCTTCTAGCATAGTGACTTAATCTTTAAGGCTCCACCACCATTTAAAGCAAAATTATTAGAAAAATTTGATTAGATAACAAATATATCAAATGTCCTTGAATAAGTTGCGTCTATATAGATTGCTCCTCCTTATGTATCTAAGTCATCGTTGCTATAAGCAATATTATTTTAAAAGGTACTTTTAAATATATCAAGCTTTCCATAATTTTGTATGTTTAAATAAAATGCACCACCAATTTAAGCTTAACCTAAAATAAATTACGAGTACTTTATATCAAGCTATTCTGTGCTTAACTAGAAAAATCCACCTTTTCTAACTTAAGTTATGTTGAGATAGTTATTTAAGTTGGTAAAATTACAAGAAATTAAACTTATTTATTTAACCAAACCTTGCATCCAATTAAAAGGACTACTTAATTCTAAGTTGTTAAAAGCTGAGTTAGTAATGTTCACATTTGTTGTAGCAGATTAAAAATAAAATCCATATGATATTTTAGATATAACAGGCTATTTATTTTATAAATAAAAATCATTAAAAATTTAATAAAAAAACCCTAAATAAATAATATTAAAATAAATATTTAAAGAAAGAGAGGAGAATATAAGCAAGTATTTTGTTAATTAAGGTGTTAGAATTTAATTAAAAAAATATTAAATTGCTTGAATGAAGATTTTACCTTATTAATTAGGAACTAAACTGAAAATGATGTAAAAGTGACATTTTATATCTTAAAATTAGTGCTAAATTTAGAATTTATTGAAAATAAAGAAATATCTTGAGTGCTATCTAAAACAACTACTTTAGTTTAAATGCTTAGAATATTTTTGATAGTAATTTAGAGAGTATTTTATTATTGAGTATTAAAGTTGTTCTCGAAAAAGAAGATGTTGCTTGATATATTAATTGATTCTTACTACAAATTTAAAATTGTTATCTCTTTTGTTGATTATCTTAAGTAGCATATTGAAGGTGCAATGAATTATTTATCTGTTTATTTCTAGCTAATTTCTGATAATTTAATTCTTTCAATGCTTTCAGTTTAAAGTAATAAAAAGTATTAATTATCTATTGTGGCAATGTTCTATATTATAACCTACTAAAGACCACTAAAATAAATTAATATTTAAGTTACATCTTACTAAAATAAATTTCTTTGAATATTTATCCTATCAATAAGACAGCTACCGCTTAATTAAGTTTGAATCATTACAAGGAAAAATACACTGTAAGTAGCTTAGTTATCTAAAATTTAAACTTCAGTGAGCGATGAGGTTTAATTTCCTTAATTTAGCTAACTGTCTAGTTATTAAATAAAACTATAATTTGTAATATTGTTTGAAATTATATTCAATTGAGTGATGTTAAAATTGTTTGATATAATTAGTGGTATATACTCTTTTTATGTTTACAAAAGTACACAGTTTTAGAAAGTAATATTGCTAACTAAAAATTCATTAATGTTAATTGAATTTATTATTTAAGATCTATGAAGAAAATTACTCTTTTCAAAATTAATATTTTAAATGTTGATAGTTATATTTTAATTAGATTAATAATTCTACTGTAAATCTATCATTATTGATTTTTAATCAAAACTTGACTCTGTAATTAGCAAGTCATATATTAAAACAGTAGAGTTCATGCTATTTAACGATAATAGTGTAGATTCTTAAAAATTGACCTAATTAAAAAATTTTAATATTTTAATTATTTTTTTAATAATTTATTATTTTAATATAAATGATTTTCAAAGAAATAATTATTGAGAAATTACATTAATTAGTTTAGAGGAATAAATTTCTATGTATATTTGAGAACTTTCTTGAGCACTAATAATACTTATTAATGATTGTGCATTATTTATTACAATATTTTGAAAAACTACTTGCTACAATTTGACTGTTGCTTGCTTATATTTTGAAAAGGAAAGTATCATAAATTATTTAGAAGTTTACTCTTATTGTTAAAATTAACAATTCAACAATTCAACATCTTAAAATAAGTTGTTAAGTATCACCAAACCTAAGTTGACATTACTTATTTACTATTAGAAAGATATGTTTTCAATGTAAACTTTATCAAATCCAGAGATAGTAAATACACCTAATTACATGAATTATAAAACAAAACTAGAATTTAATGTCGTTATATTCAAACTTGTAGTTAAGGTTCTAAAATTTTCTTTGATAGTAATTCCAAATACCTATGGTTTGTAATCATTACAAGTATTGTCTACAAATATCAATTAAACTTCTAAATCTTTAACTTGTAGCTCATTATAGTAAATAACTGCTTAATTATAATCAATCTCATTGATTATAAACTCGTTCAAATTTACTTCACTCAATCTACTAAAATTCAATGGTTCATCCTTAGAACCATCTCCTATTCTACTGCTTAAATCTAAGCATTATGCATATATTACTTTTTACTTCTTGTAATAACATCCTTATTCTGAATTTTGACATAAGTAGCACTTTTTTCTAGACTTGTCATAAGTTATTACATAATTCTATAAAGTGTAACTTGAATCCAGCGTTTATTTACAAGACAAACACTAAGCATCATATATAAAGAGAGGATTCAAACTTGTATCACTGTCGTTTATACATGTCTCACAGCTTTTAAAATAAAAGAGATAAATAAAATGTATTTCTAAATTGATGATAAAAATACAGGATAGGACATATTTAGCAGTCATCTCCAGATGAAGTCAAGGTTATCATACTCTAAGGATCAGGAATAAAATTTTGTTTAAAATAAAATATTCCAATAAAATAAGACAGCTCATTTAATTGAGCTAACAATTTATCATAGTTGCATTACATGCATTAAGGTTGATTATTAATTAAAATACACTTAAGGCAGTTTGTTCCACATTTAATTTAAATACAACTTTTTGTTTATTAATTAAAGTAGTATCCATCTAAGCATTATGTGCAATAGAGCTGATAATTATTTAAATTATAATTTAATTTATCTTAAATAGTAAATTATGTTCTTTCATAAACTAACTTTGATGTGAAATTATAATTTCTTGTTCCTTATGTTTAAAATAATTTTAATAAACAAATTATTTTTTTTAAAAAGAGAGATTACCTTCATAACATTATGAACATCCAATTGGACATTTCTTGCAGGAAAGCAAAGAAGGTATACTATATTAGTCTATACATTCAATACATTAATAAATCTGGTCACTTTAATTGCTTGAGCTAGGGTCTTAATATTTAAAGCACTTTTAGCATCCCTAAACCTATTAATAAAAAATAAATAATTGATTGATAATTGAAAACAGCGTTTAATGTCTATTTACAAAATTTTTGCAAAGATCCTCTTGGCAACGATATATTTTAGATGCTTAATTTAAAATATATCCTTCCTTACAAAAGAAACATTACACGCTATATGTGTTGGCTGGTGGAGAAGGATTAGTTGAAGGATTTGACTGAGTAAAACAGCTACTACACTTTTTATCTTTAGTTTATGAAAGGCAGCCATATGAACAACGAGTTTTATCATTAGATAAAATATATCCTTCAACACAATTTTTACAAATTTAAGTTGTTGTTATTGTATTTTATATGCTTTAGATATAGGACCAAATATATTCATCCAAGTCATATTAGTAAGCCCCTATTGCCATTTGCATAGTACTATGTTCACAGTTTTTAATATTCTTTATACATGATTACCCTAAGATAGAAATTAAAAAAATTTTATTATTGTAAATAAAATAAATTTTAAAGATACCATCAGAAGAGACTTAATAACCATTTTAGCAAGCAATACATTTCTTTATAAAGTTTTATTGGGCTATCTAGTAAACTGAATAAGAAATTAACTGAGCTTAATTAAAATTGAGCACAGATGAGTAATTTTCTAATTAACAATAAAAAGAAAAATAAAATAAAAACATAATTTGATGATAATTCAAGGTTTTTAATTTTAAAATATTTTTTAAAGAATTGTTTTTATTAAAATCAATGAAATTTAAAATACTCTATTAAATTATATATGATTTTTTAGAATTTCAAAATTCAAAGCAGAGAAAAAGAATAGAAAGTATTACCGTATTAGCATTTTCTACAATTACTTTCGCATTAAATACATGTATAAAGGTCATAGGAGACTAAATAAAAATCTGCACACTGCAGGCATATTTTAACAAAAATAAAGCTCTTAAACTATTTTTAGTCTATTTATGATTAAAATACAGCTTTTCCTGCAATAAATGTTGCATACTAACAGCTTAAGCAATTATCAGGGCATTTCTAACATATACCATTTTAAAGCACATATGAATCTTAACATTAAACACACACTGCTATTTAATCTGAACTTTATATACAAGACTTACATCCTTAAGAGCCTATTTTTAAAATTTTGATTAAAAATGAATATTCATACTAACTATTTTACATAATTTAGATGGGTAACTGATTAATGAAAATGAGTTGATATTTTATTAAATTTTATAATTGAGAGATTATTATTTTGACAATTAGATTTGTAATACATTATCTAATGATATTTTAAAGTTGACACATGTTTTATATTGAGATTAACTTTATTACCTATTTGATATTTTTAAATTAAACAAATACTTTTGAATATTTTAAATTTTACCATATTCCATATTCTGAAGAGCAGTCTAAACACTAATAAGTTGGTATTTAGTTGTAGTAGGGCTTCAGACTGATATCTTATTATATCATCTATGCACATTATATACATACTTATTAGTTTGATCCTTACTAATACAAAAAGTAGCCTTCTATGCATTAAGTGCAAAATGTAGGAGAGTTGCAAGAATAGCATCTAAAATATTTATAAAAAAGTTTATTTTTATTGTTTGTTTAATATATATTATTTGTTACCCTTTAGGACATTTGAGTTATGGATCCAATAGACAATTATAATTATCGTAGCAGTCTTATTTGATATATGTTAAGTTCATATCAAAACTAAGTTGCTGAGGTATTGGGGAAAGTTGTAATTTTTATTCTAAGTTGTAACATTTTTAATTTCCTGGATTGAAATAATAGATAGGGCATTATATACAATTACTATTATTTATCGATATATCTTAACAAAATGATTGATTATTCATACAATTCATATTTCCATTTTAATTAGGAACATTTAAACTACTTTATATGCATGAATTTGATTTTGGTTCGTAACTAAAGCAAGATTTATCTTCAACTAACTTTAATAATTCTGCAGAACCCTTACAAATGTTATCAATCAAACAATAACCACTTGGGCATATGTAACAATTTGGAGATTCTAAATTTTAACATAAACCTATTTATCAAAATAAAAAATATTTATAAGTCTTAAAAATACCTTAATTATTATCATGGAGAAAATTTTATAGAAATAAACTTAATTACCATTAATATCTTTGCATTAATATTTAGATGGCTATACAAGATCTTAGCAAACATTTGAAGAAATACTTGATAAGCATTAAGTAATGTCACAATTATCACATTTTCCATTTTAAGTACAAAACCCATTTTTATCAATACACATGCCCTTAGTGAGATCTATCAATATACATGAAAGTTTGATAGGATCTATGCAATATTTTCTTTAATCACACATTACCTTTTTTTAAAAAAATCTTAAATCTTTTTATTTAGGTGTTTCAAATTTACAGCTACAGACATCCCTTATTTCAAACAAAGCTGGGTATCTTTCATTTAGCCTGTTAAAAAAAATATTTTAGTTATAATTTAAGAAAATATTTCATGCTTTACCAATGGCATTTGGATTATTGTAGTCTAATTTTATACAAGAATATTTTTTGGTTTTCTTGTTTTACATTAAACAAAAACTAGTTTTTATAAAAAATTTTAATTATGAAAATAAATGTATAAACAATTACTCTATTTAATAGCAACTAGATGCTCCATATTAGCCTTCAAATGATTGTGCCAAGCAATTATAAGTATTCTTCTCAATGCCTGGATATTCAGGTGATAAACTTTAGCAAGCACTATCAAATAAGCAATACCCATCAACACAAACACTTGACCCAGGAACTCCCTATGCTAAACATTACTAATTATCCTCTCTTCTCCCAACCATCTATGTGTTTTTAGGATCCATTTTTTAACATTTGTTTTATTGATACTGATTGATACAATATTAACCGCTTAAACATCCAATACTATCAGCTTTTTTTAATTTAGAAAAGATATTTATATTTGTTAACTAAAATAATTAATTTACGCTAATTCAAATCTTAACAAGTTTAATCTGTATTCTTTGCTTTATAAATAAGATCAGGATATATTGGATCACTTTCTTAAAGTTATTGGCATTTATATTATCCTCCCCTATATAAAAAATTATTTTATGAAAAATTGGTAGTAAGATTATATCTTACCCAATATCAAGAACACAATATGTCAATCCATAACAAGACTCTATTTCTATTAATTTAAATGATATTTTTATTTGATTTAAATTATATTTTTTTACTTGTTGTAGTTACTTAGTCTTAAATAATACAACCTTGATTAATATCAGTCCCTACAATTAGGTCACCATTATAAATATATCCTTAAATTAAGCAATACTGTCCTAAATTCGAATCAGTGTGTAAACAGGTGCCTGAAACACATGTTTCAATTTCATCTCCAGCTTTATTAGGATCTATATATGGTAAGCAGTATTGTGTATTATTCTGTCTTGCAAATCTGTTGCTGTCGTAAGAAAGTTATAGCTATTAGCATTAATTTTCATTTAAATAATTAAGACAATACTATCCTTTCATACACCTTTTATTAAAATTTTTTTTTAATTGACTTTAAAATCTAAATCATTTACCTAACAGCATTTGGTTAATCTTTTTAAAGGCAATACCCGTCTTAATCTATTCCTACTCTTTGTAGAGCATCATCAAAAAGAAAACAACCTTCCATATAAATTGGTTGATGCTATATCTGTATACAATAGTTTTGAGAACATTGCTACTTTACTGTTTGATATTTGTTAAAATTTATTCATAAAATAATTTTTTTAAATTTACAAGAGGGGTAGTACTAACCTGAGACAGCACATTTGAAATTATTCTACACACCCTTAATATTAAAAAATAAATTTTTCAGTTAAAAATGTTTGAAAATATATTTCTATTTTACAGATTAAGAAGGATTAGTATCATTTATTTAAACACAATAATTTTAAACTAGATCTATACAATAATCACTTGTACATTCAATGCTTATTTTTTCTAATGGTTTCAAACATTAATGTAAATTATTTTTTCCTACATAAGTGGAATCGTATTATTAGCAAACATTATTTGAATTGATGCAGAATCTTAAATTATTTGAATAAAATATTTACTTATAAGTCAAAATAAATTAATATTACCCCGTATAACATTATATGGACTATGTTATTTTCTAATTTAGACCTAAACATTAATATTTACTTTTATCTACTCCTACGTATTAATTACCGTCAAGCTATCTAATGAATCCATCAGCATCTTAACAATAGTTCTATCTTAAATTTACCAAATCTAATTATTTGAAGATATGTTTTGAAGATAAAAGTAAAAATTTAATTTTTACCAGCTAAAGTGCCTTATTATTATGTTACTTAATCTTAAACTGCACATTGTTTATTCTAAACAATATATCCTAAATATGTTGGATCATTTGTATAAGTAACACAGAATTAAAACGAAGTTTAATCAACAAGGCATACATTTACATTATCATTAAAACAACTCTCTACTTTAGTTACCTGCTATTAGCTTATCAAACACTAAAGCTATAAATCTCTTCCAACAAATTAATTTAAAGAGAATTAATAGCACTTACCTTATAGAGCACAACCATAAACCACAGTTTAATAGCAAGCATTTAATCCAAAGCATATTGAATTATCTTGAAAACAGCTTGTAAAAATATTTTAAAAAACATCTTAGAAAAAAGAAATAAACGTAAAATATAATCATAATGCAAAATTTAAGTTCATTTTTTACCTTATTGCTGTTGCTTATCCAAAATCTAAACACATTCCATTAGAGTCTATCCCAGCAGCTCCTTTTTGCCCATTGAAGTTGAAACAAGCATTTTAATTATTTAATGTTTTTTTACAATTTTATGGAGCACACTTATAGAGGTCTTTTGTAGATTTAATTAATAAAGTTATTTTATATTATTAAAAAATTACTTGGAACATATTATTATAAAGCAACGCAATTTCCATTCTGATCTACTCCCTATTAATATTATTTTATTAATTATTAAAATTTTAATAATTTAAAAGAAATTACTGAGTATTGAGAGTTACTAGTTGTTAACCAATAACACATTTAATTAAGCATGCAAACGTTTAAAGTTTTGTATCCACATTCAATAGCTCCAGTCTGCTACTCAGGCGCACATTGTTAATTGGATAATTTAGAAATATTAATCCCATCAAATCCTATTTACTTACACGCATTGTTCCAAATACAATATCTATTTACCATTAAATAAGATAATTAAAGTAAATTAAATTAAATAGCTAATTTTTACCCTGAAATACAAAATTCAACTTAAGAACTAGCTTATATATTAACATTTAAGCATTTAGAATAGCTTGTTTCCCTGCCAACAATAGGGAATTATATTTAAACTATTTTAAAATTATTATCCTAGCAGTAATTTGGATTTAAGTTTATAATTTCTATTTTAAAAATAAAGAATAAATTATTAAACCAATAAATTATTCTAATTTAAATTTACCTTATAATTAAGTATTTGAGGTATTTTGGTTTAGTTAAGCACAAAATCCTGTCCCGTTTATATATCCCAGATATGTTTAATAATTATCCTAATATTTAACACAAATAGTTTGATCGCTTTTTTTGCAAATGTTTTGAGGATCATTAAAGCAATATTGGGCAACTTAACCTAGATTTAATAATTGTAAACTAGTTAAGCAATTGAAATTTATATCTCTGCCAATAAATTAATTATTATCCACTTATTAACAATTTCCATTATTAATACAATATCCATAGTACATATTATTATCTATCTAATAGCATACTTAATTAGAAGAATTATAACATATTTGTTAAATTTTTGAACTACAACTATTACAAATATATCAAAAGTAAATATGAAAAGGGTTTTTGATTTACTTTTTCAATAAAAAATGTTAAATATTTAAGAAATTAAACTAAAATCAATTTAAAATAAAAAAACTCATTTTTGTAATATTTACCCTTATATTTTATTACTTATTGAAAAATATAATTTTTTTTATTGAATTGGAAAAATAGTTAGTAAATCTAGATAAATTAAAAAATAAACTAAATATTTACCATAAGGTCGATTAATTTAAACCAACGCAATTGCCACTGTTATCTTATCCAACAGCTTGTAATGAACTGCCAATCTATATATCATTGGTACCATTTTTACAAGTTCTATAAATAAGAAATAATTTATTTTAGAGAATAACTATTAAACAATCTAATGTAATTTACTAGCTACTACAATCACTTAAAATCCTATTTTTACTAAAATGTACTTATTGTTAAAATGATATTTTTGTTAAACATTTCCCACTTTAATCTTTTGCCTATTTTTAATATAATAATCAAAAAGCAATTTTTAATGAAAATAATTACATTAAAACCTGGGTAAAGGGAATCATTAAGCTTAACACAAGATACCTTATAACTTATTTAATGAATACAGTATTAAGGCTTGCAACTTAAAATAGTATCGCTTGAAAAATATTCATTTTCTTTAATACATTCGTTCATACTTGTTCTACCCTGTAATATAGAATTAACTATTAAAAAAAGTCTACTAAATATAAATTTACAATAACTTCAGGTTATTCATATTTAACGCAAGTATATTGATGAAATTTATTTTTAGATTTGCAGTGTGTATAATTACACTAGATCATTTAGGTATAATATTAATTTTCAACCACACATATTCCTTCAATAGTTTTTCCCTTAAAAGTTTTGAAATTAAAGTAATTAAAGGAAATGATAGTAAATATTAATTTACAAATGCTTCTATTTAATTGAGGCATTTATGATTTAAATCCGAAAAGCAATATCCACTAGTTATTTAATCAAATTAATTATAATATAAATTCTTAAAATTAATCTTACATTTGATCACACTTTTATAATGATAAATCCTAACAACGATTATTTAATTTATTAACACTGTTTTAAAGATCAATTTTAATAAATCCATACTAATCTTAGCAATATCCACTCTTAATATACCTCAAAACTTTTAGATCAAAACAAGTTTTCAAAATAAGAAGATAAAAAAGCAATAAATTTACTTTAAGGACTTGATGATGAAGGAATTTCATTTAGTCCAATACATATACCTTCTCGAGTAATTGCAATTATGTTCTCAGATTTTCTAACTTTTATGCAGCTTTTTCTGTCTTAAGTTATGCATACATTTTCTTATTAACTTAAACAAAAATCAACTTAATCGTATTGAATAGAGTCAGTCACACAAAATCCATTTTTTATTTCTCTTCCAATAAATTTTATTCCGTCAATTTAAACACATTTATTAATTTTTTAGTCGATACAACCTAATTTTAAATCACAATAGCAAATAATTTTAGCTAAACTCAAAAAGAGAATCAAGATTTGTATTTAGATTACCATTTATATGTCCTTAATACTTATTAGATATAAGAAGTATAATTGATTATTTTTGAATAAATTTATATTATTTTTTATTTTACTTAACTTTTAAAAACTATCAAAAAAGTTAATCACTTCTAATTTAAATGAAGTTAAAAATATTGAAAATTAAGATTACATTTATTAATACAATTAATTTTTTTTCTAAATTAAAAAAAGTAATATTTTTAAATAAAGTAAGTTATAACCAGAAAATCTTAATTATTTTATTTTTAGCTTTCTTCAAAGAAAAATAAATGTAAATTAATCTTTTTATTCTCTCTATTAATAAGTTGATTTTGCTTAAAATATTTTAAATGATATCAATAATTTCTTCGAAAAATAATATAAATTGACTTATTAAAGCATTTAATTTATTATTAGTAAGTAGTAAAATGTAAATTTAAGAATATACCTTCAAATAAATAAATATTCTATTTCATTTGATAAAAAAAGCTGTTTAACAAAACAAAATATAAAAAAATTTTAAGAGATAAATACAATATTTTAAAAATAATATAAATAAACAATCTAATTATCTATACTAAAAAACTTTTTAATTTTTTAAATATGTAAGGTCCTTGAAAACAAATGAGATTCAAATCCTTAATCAAATTTACGAATTTAAGATCAGAAATTTCTTTTATAACATTTCATATTTTTCTATCTAAAATAAAAGCAAAAAAAGACCTAATAAATTTATTCTAATTTCGGATGCAATTCAAGTAATCTGTAAAATTAATATAGTAAATTATTGATAAGATAATCAAATATCCAATAAGTTCTTAACATTTTTTATAAGTGATAATCATAACCATTAAATAAATTAAATATACTAAAAAGCATAAAATATATTATTTAAATAAAACTATAATCTAGATTGTTAGTCTTTTTAAAATTAAAATATATTAACATTTATATTAAACTAAACGATAGAATTTAAAATTTATTAGCAATAATAAATAATTTTTTAAAGATCCCCTCTTGTATTTAAAATATTTACACATATTATTTCATTGAATTAAAATGCTACACTTGTTTTATACATTGCCCATTTTGATTGAGACACCCTATATAAAAAAATATATAAATTTAAATTTTATATTAAATATAAATTTTACATATGGTGAATAAATTTATATTTTAAATTTACAAATCTAGTATTATTTGTTTAGTTATGACTGCTTAATTTTGATTGATAACTCAATGTTTATATCCACATTTAACGAAATTAATATTTTTACATTGCAATTATTTGATGTTGATGACTAATTAATTCAATTAAATAATTATAATAACAGGGAAAAAAATTTAATTAATAACATAGTATTAAATTATATATAAGTTTTATTCTTAATAATTTAACTTTTTTTTCTTCCAGTTTTATATATCCCTTGATAGTTTTTTGTGTTAAAATGTAGTTCAATATGACTGCTTTAAAAAATTTAATCAGCTTATTTATTTAATAAATTTCTTTTGAATTATTAATTAAATTAACAAGGAAAGCTAATATAAAATATAGACTAAAATTTGATTAATAAATAAGCAAAGTAGAAGCAGAAGATGATTGGGTTTTTTAAATATTTAGATTTTTTTTCTCAACCAGTTCAATTTAATGGATATATTTCATAAAAATAGAAGACGAACCTTGGGATTATTTTAAGTCTTTCCATATCTGTTTTAACTCTTTATTATTTAATTTACCTCTCTTAGCTCTATTTTAGTAATCAAATAGATCCTAAATTTAGATCATAAAATTTTGTCACTAACGATGATGTAAATATAACTTTGAGTATGGAAACTTTTGGATTTTAGCTAGCTCCATAATTCGATTAGGATTTTATTTAAAAGTAAGAAAGCTAGAATAAGACATATATTGTTTTTTTAGCATTTTATATTTAGCGAAGTAACAGTACTTATTTACATTAGTAATTAGATGTTGTGAAATGCTAGAATCCAGAGTTAGATGGGTTTTACTGCATAGATTATACAACAGCGCCTAAATTAAACATATCAACAAGCCATAAAAGAAACATTTTTTCTGAATTAACTATTTATCCATATAGATGTCAAGATATTGATAGCTTTAAATAATTTGTACCAAATAATTGTGCAGATCCAGGCGAAATAGAAGACTATTTGTCTAATTTATAAAACACTTTGAATTTTAAGATACAAGTTTCTTAGATTAACACTACTTCAAAATAAGTAGAAGTAAACTATGTCAATAATCGTCTACCTGCATTAGGTAATTTCTTAACATTAGCTGAGCTGAAAGTAAAAAAGTAGATAACTTCAGTTAAAGATGGGGTTTTTTTTTAATCTGAAAGCATTTTTTCTTCACCAATAACTGCTTAATTCGCTTCAACTTCAATAGACTATAAATCTTATGTTCAGTAAACAGGAAAAAAAATGATATCACTTATTGTGGTAGATGTTGATGAGAGTGTTGAATATTTCTATATTTAATACCCACCATTTACTGAAGTTTTAGCTCTCTGTAACAGTTTTTTTGCAATGCTAATGATTTTAGGAATTGTTTGTAAAATTATAGCGTAACGCATAATCAGATAAGATATATTTATGTTGTTTTTGCAAAACATTTATTTGGAAAGTTATTAAAAAATTCTTAGAAATAGTAATTTAGTTTCATTTAAAAATGAGCTTCAATAAAATTCAATGACTAAAAGTGTATTGGTTGATGAAAATGAAGCAGCTGAAAATAATTAACGAATTTAAATTCCAATTCAAACTTTCAAGCAACTAAAAAGCTTGTCTGTTTTAAATTAAGGTAATAGTATTGACTAAAAGTAAGGCTCAAGTCCTTAATAAAATTTATTAAGTTTAGACAATTAAACCTCTTTAACTTAATCTAATGCGACTTTTTAACCTTAGTAGGATTCAAATGATATAATTAATAAGTTTAATAGAGATTCTCCTCTTTTACTTTTCAAAGGTAATATGTTAAAAAGAGATTTTACTCAGTCTTAGAATCAAATGACCAACAAGAGGCATTAGTAAAACAGCTTTTCCCAAAAAAGTCAAATTTAAACTTTAAATTAAGAATAAGCAGAAGATGTGAATAAAAATAAAAGTATTACTAATAATGATACAATTATTAAAATATTGAAATCATTTTCCAATAAAAATATTAAATTTAAACTTTAAAATTTACTTTTCAATACAAGGTAATTTATTTATTTAGTTAGTTAATAGTTAACTATTTACTTACTATTTGAAAAACTTATTTTAAAAATAAAAATAAATAAATTTTAAAATAAAAAAAGTCTATTTTGCAGAAATAAGTTCCTTGAATCTTAAGGATTCAATAAAAAAATGATGGAAAAAGTAGAAAAAGAAGTTTTATCAAGCTTAGATTTCTTTAAAGTTTATAAAGATATTTTGTTTTTGAAAAAAGCTATTATGATTCTTCTAAGTAAAGATTAGCTTGCAGCATTATAATTAGTAGGTTATTCGCATTAATTTTTAAGTTTGAATTTAGATTAGGAAGTAAATTAAACATTTATAAATGGTAAATAATACTTTTTAATAAGAAAAATTGTGTATTTATTTAACATTATATAATCAAAATAAGATGGAATTTAGAAGAGCTATATTGAAGAACAGTTTGCTATTTAATAGTCTGAAGAGCTACAAAGCATACAGATAAATTAATTTCTGAAGCGATATTAAAATTAGTAAAATTTAAGTTAAGTTGATAAAAGAATATTTTCCTCTATGTTTTTCAATCAACCTGTATGATTTTTTTACTTGATCTATTTTTACTTTTATAATAAAATAATTTTTCAAATATTTTAAAATAAAATAATAAGTTATTTCATATTTTACCATTAAAATATTTTTAAAAAACAGTATTTAAAGTGAATTTTCATTTAAAATAAATTAAAAGATAAGAATTGGGATATAATTAAGGAGAATTGTTTTGAACTTATTAATTACCATAATTAAAATTTCTCTTAAATATTCTATTTTTATTTTTTAAATTAATACTAAAATAATAACAAGTTTTATGGCATATTTAAAAAAATACAAAGTGGCATAAATTTTATTTTTTTTAATTAGTATTTTTATTAAATCAATAAAAATTCTAAAATAAAATAAAGTAGTAAATTTTCAATGAATATTGAATGAAATAATTTTAAAATAGACTCAGCTAGTTAAAATAAGTAAAGAAATATGATTAAATTAATATGAAGTTTTAAAGCTTTACTTTATAAATTATCATCCAAAATAGATACTATTAAAATTAGTTTTTAATAATAAAAATAAACACCTCTAATTGATCATAGATTATATTATTACTTTTTAAAGATTAACAACTTCCTACAAATATTTTAGTCCTAAAATTAAAGTGATTAAATTCATTCCCTTTACTAATATTTTTTTAAGATCTCCATTATTAATATTAAAAAAGTTATTTTTAGAAAATCATTTATATTTTAAGTTTGTTATTTATTAATTAATTAGCAATCGTTATACTCGAGCTATAAGCGATTATTTGATTTCACGTTTTATAATTTATCATTTTTTTTATTTACAGATTTAATGTATGACTTTATCAGTATTTTGGTTTATTACCTTTCATCTTGTTTACTACATAATTTTTTATAAATAATTAAATTTACTTAAAAGTAAAAAATAACAAAAGTAGAAGTTAAAATTAAGCAAAATAAAAAATTACTTTATACTTGAAATGATTACCATTTTAAGATATTTTGACTTATTTTCTCAATCAATTTAATTTAATGGAGATTTGTCAAATAAAAAGTAAACTCACCTAGGTGGTTTTATAAGTATTTTTATATTTGTGTCTACACTTTTTTATTTTGTTTACCTTGCTTAGCTCTATTTTAGCAATCAAATAGACCCAAAATTTAGATCATAAAGTTTTATCCAAAATGAGGATGTTGATATCCCTTTACACAGTGATTTATTTGGATTTTAATTAGCCTCGTAATTTAATAATGATTTAATTATGCAACAAAATGCTCAGAATAAAACGTTTATCGTGTTTTTAGCATTCTACTTCCAGCGTAATAGTAGCTACAATGGATATTAGTAACTAGATGTTATAAAGTGTAAAAGTCCATAATTAGATGGTTACTATTGCATAGACTATTCAAATGCTACTAATTTGAGTATTAAAATTGGCAATAAAAATAGTGTTTTTTCTGAATTAATGATTTTCTCATATAGATGTTAGGATATTGATATTTACAAAAATTTTGTACCTGATAATTGTGCAGATCCAAGTGAAATAGATAGTTACTTATCTAGCACCCAGAACACTTTAAATTTTAGGATGTAACTTTCTTAATTTAACACAACATCAAAAGATGTAGAAATAGGCTATATTAACAATCGATTAACTGCTTTAGGTAATTACTTAACACTTGCAGAGCTGAAGGTAAAAAAATAGATTACTTCAGTAAAAGACGGTTTTTTTATCTAGCAAAAAAGCTCATTTTCTTCTCCTATTTCTGCATAGTTTGGCTCATCATCTTTAGATTATTAGACCTATGTTAAAGAAACAGGTAAGAAAATGATATCTTTAGTTACTGTAGATGTTGATGAAAGTGTTTAATATTTTTAAATTGAATATCCTCAATTTACTGAAATATTGGCGCTTTGCAACAGCTTTTTTGCATTACTTATGATTTTAGGAGTCATGTGTAGAATGATTGCATAACGCCTTATTAGATAAGACATATTTTTATTGATTTTATAAAATGCTTATTTATAAACATATTAAAAAATACTTAAAAAAGGTAATATAGCTCAATTTAAAGAAAAAATTGTAATAAATTAGATTGATTAAAGTATGTTAATAGAAGAAAATGAAGAAATTGAAAATAATTAAGAAATTTCAATTCCATAATTCAAACATTTAAATAGCTAGTCTGTATTTAGAAATGGTTAGAGTTTTGATCAAAAATTAAACTCTAGCCCATAATAAAATTTGCTACAATAAGATAATTAAACATCTATTTCAAATGTGCTTTTACAACCTCATCAAGAACTTAGCTAAGTATTTACTAAACATAGCAGAAATTCTCCTCCTCTTAAAAGTTTTCAAAGTGATAAAGTAAAAAAAGAAAAGAGTTAATAAAGTAATTAATCTTTTAATTAAATTCCAAAGAGGCTTTAAATCACTCACAGCGTGTATTTGAAAAATCAAAACAAAAATTGTTAACAAGAACAAACAAAAAATATAAGTAGAACTATTAATTGCAATTTTTAATAAGCAATAAATTAAAGGCTGACAACCTTTTCAAATTTAAAAGTAAAAGATAAATTAAAAAATTATATTTTCAAAACAAGGTAGATTATTTATTTACTTTTAAGTGTGTTTGAAAAATATTTAATTTAAAATAATTTTATTTTATTTAAAAGATTATTCTGTAAAAATAAATTCCTTGAATCGTTAGGCTTGAATAAATAAAACATGGAAAAAATACAAAAAGAAGTATTTGAGAGTTTAGATTTTTATAAACTCTATAAAGATATTTTACTTTTGAAGAAAGCGATGATGATACTTCTTAGTAAAGATTAGCTTGCTGCCTTATAATTGGTAGGTTTTTCACATGAATTTTTAAGCTTAAAGTTAGACAAAGAAATAAAAATGGCTTCACAAAATAGTAATTCAATATTTTTCTCTCTGATTTGAAAAATTAATAATTTATTTAATCTTTCTTATTGTAAAGATTAAAATTAGAGGAGTCATTTAGAAGAATAATTTATTATTTAATAATCAGAGGAGCTGCAAAGCTAACAAATAAGTTTATTTTTGTAAAGATTCTAATGCTAACAAAATTTAACTTAAATTGATAAAAGAATATTTTCATCTATGCCTTTAAACTAAATTGTCTGAAAAATCATTTGTGTTAAAGACTTTAGGGACTAAATAAAAAGCTATTTAATTTGTCATAACTAGCATATAAGTATAAAAGTGATACATTCCAAAATATTTTTATGTTTAGAGTTAAATAGACATAATAATAAAAAGTAAAATATCTCTAAATATTTATTTTTTATAATAAAGTTTTAGAAAAATGAAATATATCTTTAAAATTTATATTTACCTCATTATTTTAAGAAAAATTAATATTTGAATATTATTTTTAATATTCAATTTTATTTAATAAGATTAATATAATTATTTTAAAAATATTTTTAAAATAAAAATAAAAGTAAAATAAAATACATTAAATATTAATTAATTATTTAAAATTTTTAAATATTTGATTTTAGAGTTAAAAATGTTAATATTTTAAAGGAAAATTTACACTTGTTAATATTAATTTTTGTAAAAAATAATTAGAGTAATAATTACTTTGTTATCTTAGTAATGAAATATGCAAATATTAGGATATAATAAATTTATTAAATGGTTGTGCTTGCAAATAGTTGGATGGTTGATAGGCTGAGTTTTATTTACTTTTTATCCTTTTATTTATTATAATATTTGTTAATCAATTAACAGACATAAATAAATTATCTAAAGAAACAAATTATTAAATAAATTAGTAATAATTGAGATACCCATTAATATTTAATTGATTAATATTAGAGTATAAATTATATAAAGAGTTAGCTAGCATACATACATAAATGTCAGATACAAAATATAATTCCTCTTTGTATGAGGGAAATCTAAAATTAAATCATGAAGTTATTAATAATTCTAATTCAAAGCAGCTTTATTCATTTACGAAAGCGAAAAGGTTTATTTATCAAAAGCCAGCTTGTGCTTAAGCATTTTATGATCTTCCAGATGTTAAAGACAAAAGATCAGCATTAATGGGGTCAGGATAAAAGGTTCCTATTTCAAATACTGATAAAACTATCCCAAGCCCATAAGATTATATATTAAAATCATACTTTGAAGATTCTGTACAAAAATAGAGAGGAGTTAGCTTTAAAAATGGCCGCGATGTACAATAGAATTATTTTAAATTAAAATTAGATAAATCCATCTAAACAATTTTGACATTAATTGTATAAAATAGAAAACAAAGTTTGGCAATATGTTTAATAACCAAGGAGCACCAGGGGTGGGGCAATATATAATAAAATCTGACTTTGAAAAATTAGCAAATAAAGGATACACAATGATGTCTAAAAATTAAACTTAATGTAAATACTTGTTTTTCTCCATAAAATTATTCTAAATATTAAAATAAATAAAAGCATTGTGGAACATCAAAGCGCCTTATCCAGGACCTGGATCATACAATTAAATAAACCCAATAGACCCAAAATAAATAGTACTCTCTACTATGAAGAAGTATCAAGGCTATGCTATACCTCATTCTAAAAGATTTGCCAATTAAAGTAAATATGATTGATATTTATTGCCATTTACAAAGAAATATATTATAAATATAAAATTAACAACTATCAATTTATTTTTTATTACTTTAAAGCTTTATTATTAATTTATTATTTAGGATGTTCCACTCCTGGACCTGGATAATATAATGATGACAAGCAAAAATTAGTTGGATAGTATATAAATTCAAGATAAAGAAGTATTTCTGGAACAAGATTTACTACTGAAAATAGAAATGTATTTTAAGTTTCTAAATAACCAAGTAATTTTATTTAATACTGCATAGCTTTAAAATTATTTATATTTCTTTAATCATAAAAGTACCTGGACCTGGTTCATATAGAGCTTATACAGAATTTGGTGATGGAGATTACGATAGACCAAAATCATAATTTAGAATGAGGAGGACATATTCTACTCCAAGTGTATAAGCTACTTAGTGAATAAAAAAATATTATATTTATATTTAAAATAATAAGTAAATAAGTAAGTAAGTAAGTAAGTACTGAAATTATATTAAATAGTATTTATGCTAGATTATTTTATTTAAAGCATTTTTCCATTTATAATTAATTTGTATAAATAAATGTGTATTAGCTAGTTAGTTTGCCTCTTTATCTGTCTTTCAGTTTGTCTGTGTCTCTATTTATTGTTTATTGTCTTCATTTTCATCTTTAATAATTAAAAATTTAAATTAGAATCAGTTTATTTGAATGCAATTTATATATTTTTATAACATTTTCTTTTATCTTAAATCTTTAAAAATTTTGATATCATTTATTAATTAATATAAGTAAGTTAAAAAAATTAATTATCTAAATAAAAATTTATTAAATTAATATAAATATTTTATCTGATTGCATTTAATTGTTTAAAACTTTTAAAATTAAAATAAATAACCATTTATATATATCTAGGTTTAATATTTACTAAAGAAATTGTAAAACTCATAAAAATTGTCAAATAAGTAGAATAAATCTTATTTAATTTGAATGGTTATTTTATCATAATTTTAGAGATTGATTTATGAAATATAATCAAAATATACTTGCTAATTAAATATTATTTTAGATATTATAATTCATTTAACCACAATATCAATTTCTTAAGTAAATAAATGTAATAATGTAATAGTAATATTTTGCAAATCCTTATTATGAGGAATCAAAATTTTCCACAAAAATCTTAAATGATAGTGAGTGGGAAAATTGGGAGATGGGAGGAAATGCTAATATATGAGGATTTGTAGTATTTAACAGTTAAATTTTACAACAATAAATCAATATTATTTAAAAAAATCCTTATAAAACCTCTAAAGATATTTGTTTGTGGATAAAAAGAAATATAATTAATAAGAAATAAAATATTTAATATTATTTTTATTTCAAAAAATCATTATATTTTAAATGATATTAATAAATGCCAAATATATATTAGAAATAAAATAAGATTAATCAAAATTTCTGAATATTTTTATACCTTTATCATTTTAAAATAGATGATTAAAATTACGTAATATGTTGCTATTGATAATATCCTTTAATTAGTAATTGTAAGTTTTCTTGTACATAAGATTTTGTCAAAAAATTTTTTATCGGTATGCGAGAAACTATTAAAAAGAATTTTAGAACCATCAAATTTAATTAAGCAATTTTATTTGGATATTTATTCTATCAAATATTTTTCTGGTGAACTTTTCTTTTATTAATTATCTTTTGTTTTTGAAAGAAATATCTTTTACCTTTTTCCACAAACAAATAAACTAACAAACATAAATGATTATTTAAACAAACTCCATAATTCAAAATAAATGCTTTACATTTTTCTCTTATCCTTACCACAATTGAAAAATAACATTCATAACTCTTTGAAAATGAAAAATCTGAATTTTTTTATCTTGCTGTAACAAAATATTAATTGATTTTTTTGCTTTTTTAAATAAAGAAAAACAAATGAAATTATATTATAGTTATTTAGATTATATTTCAAAAAAATCATTAGTGAACTAATAAATCTAATATATATTTTACTGATTATTTATAATATATATTTATAAATCATTTTTATATGCTCAGAAGGGACTAACAGCATCTAATCCAAAGGTGCAGTTACCTAAGACAGTATTATTTTACTTTCTGATTCCAACAAAAGTATGGTTCTTGCACAAAGGAATGTTTTATGAAGCCCAAGCTTCTTGGCAATTTTAAATAGAGAAAGTAGTGTTATGATCGAATTAGGCTTCAATGTTAACAAAATTAACTTTAAGGGGGACAAATACCTTTTCAGGTTTTCCTAATTTGTTGAGGGTGGCAATTTGTAAAGTCATTTCGCTAGGGGACATAGTAGGGTTGTATAAGTAAGCTTTTCCTTCACCAACAACAGGACAGTCCATAGAAGCTTAAGTATTGTTAAAGGTCCAGAAATTTCTTTAGCAGTATTTAGGGTTGCAGCCTTAAGAAACTGTGAAGTTATAAGATTGAGCACTAACAAAAGCGATCAAAGCAATAGCTAAAATAATTGATTTCATGATAATTTAGTTATCTTCTTTTTTATTTGTTTTTTAGATTTTTTCAATTAATTAAACATTTTCAAAATTTGTTAGTAATCAATTAGTATTTCAACCTATTGATTTTTGAATTTATTACAACATATTTACTTATTTTAATTATATTCTTAAGGAAAATCTGTAACCCAAAAGAAACATCTGCTATTTCCTGGCAAGATAATCACCGAAAATTTATTAAAGTAAATTGTAAGTCATATTACAAAAAAATTTATGGATATATTTATAGTTGGTAATCCCAATTAAATATTCTTTTATTTTCTTTTAAATATTTGTTTTTTTTTTTTGCTTTTAAATTATTTGAGTATTTTTAAAGTTAACATATTATTATAAATGCAAATTAACTACTGTAACTTGATGGAATATTGGTAATCCAAATATCTTTGATTGGTATGTTAAATTATCATTCCTACTTAATTTATCCCTTAATATTAGAAAATTTTATTTTCCTTGAGGAAAATAAAAGAAAATTAGGAAAAGAAATTAATAATAGATGATTAGTGAAGATTACAAATCAAAATTCTTATTCTAAATGATTTTGAATTTGTTTTTTTCTTATTTTTTGTAAATATATACACCTAATTCAAAATTATTAAAAGATTTTTCTCTGAGTAATATTTAATAAGCATTCAAACCAAATTTAATATTTTATGATTGTAATTAAATATTTAGAGGGTTTTGTACTGAATAGATACTAAATTTCTATTATTTTTAAAATTTTTTATATGTTTAGAGATAACTATTAATTAATACAAATGTACATTTAAGTAAAGTCTAATTAAAAAAATATTCTTTTAAGTATAAATCTATAAAATAAAATATTATTTTAAGGGTTAGAAAAATGTATAAATTTTAAATAATTATACTTTATTTAGCTATTTATTTAAAATTTAAAAAGGTATTTAAATTAAAATAAAATTGATTATTAAAGATTTTTACAAAAATGAAAAAAAAGTAATGTAGGTGCTGAGTTCAGCACCTGAAGAATCTATTATATCCTATCAAAAATTATTTTTATTAAAAAATAAATAATTAATTAATTAAATTTCGAAACAAATTTTTCTATCTAAAAAAAAACAAAATAAATGAAATAATAGAATAAATATTTTTATTACCTTGAAGATGTAAGTATTTATTTTGTAATTAATTACTCTTTCATTTTATTTTTACTATTAAAAAAG
Organism: Tetrahymena malaccensis 436; assembly: GCA_000231845.2. NCBI lineage: Eukaryota > Ciliophora > Oligohymenophorea > Hymenostomatida > Tetrahymenidae > Tetrahymena > Tetrahymena malaccensis. Next base: position 65,958 of record JH720027.1, on the reverse strand, counting down.
TTTTTAAACTCTTCTCTTTAAACTCATGCTCATCTACATATTGATCTCTAGTAAATTTAATATACAAAAATTATTCTTATTTATTTTATCATTATTATCAATTTAAATTTTTTTTCAAGAAATATACTCATAGATATTATTATTTATTTATTCAAATTTATATTTATTTTTTTTATTTGATTTTTTATTTTCAAGCCATTCTTAAATTAATTAATAGTTTATTCTTTATTTATATTTTTATTCATTTTTCCTTCTAACTAACTAATATTTTCTTCAATATTTAAAAAGTGGAAATTAAATTGGTGCAAATGGTGCCTCAGACTTAGGCTCTGGATTAGCAAACTGC
>JH720027.1:44883-62625 GCA_000231845.2 Tetrahymena malaccensis 436 | reverse complement strand
GTAAAAACTGCTTACTTGATTTGGATTATATTAATATAAAAATGAATTAAAACTAAAACAATCTTTTTACTTGATTGATTTACTTTTTGATTCTGATGTATATGCTTTTTTAATTTAAGTCATTTTTACATTTACTGATATAATTAATTTACTAGTTTATTCTTTATTCATATTATTATTCATTTTTCCTTCTAACTAACTAATATTTTCTTCAATATTTAAAAAGTGAAAATTAAATTGGTGCAAATGGTGCCTCAGGCTTAGGCTCTTCCATAGCAAAGTGCACTAATCTCTCAAATTTGAAACTTTATTTAAGGTAAAATCACATTACTTTATTTGGATTTTATTAATATAAAAATGAATTAAAACTAAAACAAACTTTTTACTTAATTTACCTAATTTTTGGTTAAGATTATGATTTTGATTTTATATTTTTAAGATAAAGATCATAAAAATAAATAAAAACTATTTTACTTAACAAAGTTTTAATTAAATTTTATATCTTTTTACTTTTATGTTATTCATTAAATTTATCTCTAACATCTATATATAGGGAAAATGATATTAATAATTCACAATTATTAAAGATATTGAGCAAGTACCTTAAAGCTAAAAGATTAGTTGTCAAATACATTGATTTATGATAATGCATAAGTGATAAACATAGATAAATAGAATGGATAAATTAAAAAAAATTTTTTTAAATCTAAAATAAATTGATTTATTTATCATTATATTTTTATATTTGTAAATCCAAAAATTAAGCTAAGAATATAAATTAATGATTATTTTTATTAATGTAAATTTATTGAAATGGTAGATTTATAAAAAGACTATTAAAAATTTATTTTTTTATTTTATATTGAAATTTATTTGATCCTTATCCCCCTCCCCCAATTCATCACCCCAATTGATACTATATTATTTATATAAATATTCATAACATATATTATAGAATATTTTTTGTAAAGTAAATTTAATTACATTTGAAAAAATATAAATTGCAAATAAGAATTTTATTTTTTAATTAATTTTTTTGTGCTTAAAAATAAATTCACATACAAGTAAATATAATGTTTAAATTTAGAGCTTATAAAATAAAATAATTAGTTATCAATCAGTGACATTTAAAATATTTGTAAAAGAATGTTTTGATTTCTTTGTTTATTTTAAATCAGAGTATTTTTGCTTGGCTAATTTTTATTTAATTGCTTAACTTTTGTAACTTAAATATTTTTAAGAGATATATTTTTCTTATATTTATTTGTAGTCTTAAGTTTAGAGATGCTTAGGTTGACTCAAAATTCTTTTCTTTATCAATCTCCAAAATAATTTTGAATTTTTTTAAATTTATTTCTTATTTGTAAAATAACTTAAAATAATCTAAATATTATTTTAAGAAAATTTATAAGCAATTAAAATCATTATTGATATATTTATGAAGCATATGACTGCTAGTGATTCATTTAAATAATTTTTTTGACTTAGATAGCTCATTAATCCAAAACTTACTGAAAGTCCAAAGCTTATGATTACCTCAATATAATTCAATTCTTTCCTCTTATAAGGCTAAACTAACAAATTTATTAAAATAAATAAACAATTTTTTAATTTAAAAAATTTTACAGTATAATATTGATGTAGCATAACTAAAACAAATTGAGCAGCAAATAGTGTCTCTTAAAATTTATTACTAAAAATAAATTCCTTCTACTAAAAACAGCATAATTTTATAAAGGCTAGAAATAATTTCCCACCAATAATAGTAATAATCTTAGTACATAAATCGGAGGTAAAGAGGAGCTCTTTCGTTTTCTAGAAAATATTTTCTTCTATTTAAAAAGAAATTCAATACAACTAAGAATAATATCTAAAAACCTATTAAAGAGATAGCTAAAATGAATCCCATCTATTTCGTATTTAGAAGTATACTAGGAAAGTCTTTCAAATAATTTTAACCCTATATAGTTATGTAGCTAGCAACTCCCAAAAATAATTTAACTAAATATGGAATATTGTGAATTTAAACAAAGAATAAAGCAGCAATAGTAGTTTATTTATCAGCTTTTAGGTAGATTTGCGTTGTTAAATAAATTAGCAAAAATAATATGCATATTAATATAAGTGATGTAAAAATTCTTATATGGCAGTAAGGTATTATTTAATTATCAAACAAAAGAGAAAGCTTACAATCTAAAAGCTTAAGCATATTGGTTGGAATATTAAATAACTCAAAGATTAATTATTATAGGAAAATTGGAAGTAAATTAACAAGTGGATTAACCAAGCTCAAGATAACAAAGTAGTTTATAAATATTTTCATTAAGTTGTATGCTTCATAATTTTATAAAAGGTTAACTTTTAGAAGATAAAAAACCTTTTTTAATTTTTATACTTTAATTTATTTATTTATTATGTTTATTATGAATCCATAAAACAATATATTTATGAATAATATTATCAAGCTAGAGAAATTTTAAAATCCTTCACACCTAATTATTAAATAAAAATATTTTAAATTAAATAAAAGTATGGTGTTTTTTCATTTATTTTAACTCATTTTAAAAACAAAATATTTTGCTTTAAATAATTAAAGTTCAAATAAATGTTGAAGTAAAATATAAAAAAATGGGTTTTATTAAGTGAATGAAGTATATAATGAAAAAAATTTAGAATACTCTTAGCAAGTGTAAGGAGTTATCTATTGATATCTCTTATCCCAATAAATGCCATTCAGATCGCAATCCATGCAAAGCACTCCAATATTTCCTTTTTTTTGAAAAATGAGATTGATGATATATTTAAATAATAATTTTCTTACCTTCTTTACAGTATCTGTTTGTAGTGCTCTATAACTTCTAAGATATTTGTCTATTAATATCTCCAACACAATTTTATAATAAATAGCATTCTTAGTATTCATAGCTCATTAAAGAATACCTCCAATAGCCTTCAGGTAAAAACATTTATGAATTCTAACAAACGAAAGGACATTTATTACACTTTTATCCATCAGCTAAATTAAATGTACCAGTAGGGCAATTATAACACATATCTTTTTTATGGGTATCTTATACAAGTGTAGTACTTTTAGGACATAATTATCTAAACTAAAAATATAGCTCAAAATAAATGTTTTAAGAGACATTAATTAAGTTTCCCTAAAGGTCATAGTTTGGTATGTAGTTAAAATCAGAAGTCAGTCTTATCTTTAGCTCTGACCCTAATCTTCCGTAGACATATAAAATATTAGAAAGATTGAACAAACCATTGCTTTGCTTTATCTCAGATGGAAATACTTCAAAATCCCCAACGCCTACTTCGAGCTTTAGTACGATATCATTCTTTAATTATGATATAGCCTGATTTTCAGTATTTATAAGCTATATTTGTAAATCATCCTTTATTTTTACAATATAAATAAAATTATTTTATCAAAATAAATAGATTTCTTTTTAAAATAAATAAATTGATATTAAATTAATATTTACTTAAAACAATCCACTCAAAAAGTTTTAAATGACAATCTTACTATCATGCTATTTACCATTTAAAATACCTTTAAATCCTACAGCAGATTACTAAAGTTGATTTCCATAAAGTTAAGCAAAATTATGTTTTAAAGTATTTTAAAATATTTTCTAGATAGGCAAATTTTACATCTAAAAGAAGACACTGCCAATAAGTGCTTAATTATTCATAAAAGTTGAAAAAGTTAGCTCTAAATTTTATAGTGCTTAATCAGAATTATTGTCTGAAACTAAAGCTCCTCCATACAGTTTAGCTTTATTTCCATCAAATAATAAATTTGACAAATAAATGAGAGTATTTTCTATAAAAATAGATCCTCCACTTTCTAAAGCTGTGTTTTCAATAAAGGAGCAGTTTAATATTGTTTGATTAGCCTGACTAAACAATATTAAGTAATCACTTGTATTTGGATTTTGTAAAATTCTATTAGAATCTGTTTTGATTGACATTTGTAAATAAAGAGATCCTCCATTTATAGCAGTATTTCCTTTAAAAATGCTTTAATAGACAAATAGATGACTTGAGTCAATTAATATATTACCTTAATCGCATAAAGCACAAATATTGTTTTAGTATGTTAGCTTTTTAATAATGGTAGAGTTAGAATTAATTGATAATAAGCTTTTGATTTAAGTGCTTTTGGGATATTAAAGAAGATTAGCCAATTAGTTATTAACAAATATATCCCATTAGATTAAAACTTTTTGTGAGTTTTAAATACTAATTAAGTTGTTGTAAACTAACAGTTAATTGTATTAATTTTAATCTAATGTTAGAAATCCAATCGATTTGAAATTCATGATTGCTTAAAATGTAAGCCTTGCTAAATTAACATTATTTTATTAATTATTTGTCTAAATTGATTAAAATATGCACTAAATAACATCTACACTATAGAAATTTTAAAAGCTAAATAATGAAACGTTGGCACTTTCTAACATTTATTATGAGAAGTAAGGTAGTAAGTTTTGAGAAAGTATAATAAATTTGTCAGTGATTTAAACTAAATCTACATACATTGTTATCTAGCTAATATTTTTCGACTAAAAAGCATAAATATTACTACCACTTAACGATAAGTTGTCTGTAAAGTGATTATATTAACTTACAAAAAAATATTTAAGCAATGAGTTAGAAATATAAATAGATCCTCCCTGATATAAAGATAGATTGTTTTTGAATGTAGAATTTAAAATAAAAAATTCAATTTTATATTAGCTTAATGAAATATCAAAATAGATGGCTCCCCCGTAGCATTCTTATTTATTTTTTTGATTAAAGCTCCAATTATCTATAAAGCTTGATTACATAATGTATACTTTAGTCTGTTGTTAGCTTTAAAGATAGATAGCACCTCCTTATAAAGCTAGACCTCCTTAGAAAGTTGTATTAAATATTTATACTTAAGGAGCAAAAAGATTGAGTATACCACCTTTTTGAGTAGAGTCACCATATAAAAATTTGGTATTTTAGTTTTCTTATAAAATAAATGAAGAATTGACCAATTTTATTTATTAGCAGCTAATTTACAAAATATTATGTTATGGATGACCATAATATGATTAAATTAAGCTATTTTCTACTTACAAATAACCTATTTGCATTTAAATTAGCAAGACCGTAGAAAAATATAATTATGTTCGCAAGTATTCCTTTTTAATAACAAATATCATTTATTAATAAAAAATGAGGGATATATTTAAATTTAAATAAAAAAAAAAATATTTTTTGGTTGCTAAAAAAAATATTTTTTTTAATAAAAGGAAAGAAAATAAAATTTTACCTCGGTTTTATTAAACTTTCTATAAATATTTGTTGCTTAAAAGTTACTAATTAATACATTTCCATCAATTTTAGATTAGATTTCAATAATATTTTAGATTGGTATTTCTAAGCTGATTGGTGGTATTCTTTTGAGCTCTATGTCATACAAAGTGAAATTCAGCAATTTAATTTAGTATATATCTCTATCATTAGAATTAATATCATTCATAATTTAATGTATTAGTATTACTTATTAGTATGTGCTCAGCTACCTAAGCACAGCATTCTTAATTGTACAAGTTGAGTTCACATTTTAAAAGTTTAATATATTATATGCAATAGATTATTTTGTTAATTAACCAATGTTAAGAATATTCAAATCAATTTATTAAATGCTTTAAACTGATACAAATTGAACAATAATATTATCCTAAATACTTAAGTTTACTATTATCAAGCTTGTTATTTAGTTAAATGAAAAGTATTTATTATTCTACTAAGAGATATCTTAAATGCTGTATGTGTTACTTTGTATTTAAAAATCTGTGATATTTACTATTGCATTTTAGCTTTTACTTAGTTAGAATATAATAGCTGAATTTGAATTAACTACATTAGAGTGAATTTCGAATGATGTAAAGTTGTACACTAATAAATTAGAATTTTATTATATTGCTGATAATTAAAATATGATAGTATTTTATAATGTATTGCTCACAAATTATAATTATGAAATTTTAACCTCATCGAAATAAAATAAACTAATCACCTCTTTGCTATCGCTTGATTCAGATATAATTTTATTATTAAATAGATCTAGTTTACTTATAGTTGTTTAGTTAAAATTTTAAGCATAAACTATTATAGAATTATTATAAAAATTAGAGTAATTAATACTAATTTTTGTTAAATTAAAAGTTGAAGTAGTTTTTAAAATCTGTAAAGAAGCTAGAATAAGTGCTGATTTCTGTAAAAAGCTGCTTTAATTTATTGAAATATTATATAGACTTAGTTCTCCCTAAAATTAAAAGATGATAAATTGGCTAGATGTAAAAGTACAATTTTAGAAAGCTATATTTGTTAAAGAATAAGTTTATGGGTTTGTTATTTATTAAAATTTTAAATCAATTAAGCTCTAATTTTGGATTGTAATATTATTGAAAGCAACATTGTTAATAATGAGAGTTCCATTAAAAAATTAAAAGCTCAACCACAATAAGTTAGGAGCTAAGCTTTAAGAACTAAAAGTTACATTTTAAAACTAAATTTTATTGATTGTCGTATTTTAAGATAAATACCCAAAATACCCAGATGAGTATTTTGAAACAATATTTAGATTTTATATTTATATCTAACTAAAGCCTGAAATTTATGCAACAGCTATTTGCTAAACTGTAAAGAAAGTTTAGTAATCTTTAGTTTAGTTTGCTTTTATTGTTAATGTCATGAATTCCAATGAACTGATGGTACTCTTCAAGTTAGTTTTAAGATTTAAGGCAGCATTTTCAATACAGACTCCACTCTAGTCAACATATTCAATTATAAGCTCTAATTCTCTCAATTACAGTTCATTATAAAATACATATGCTCTGTTTACATCAGCTTCATTAAGTATTAATGAGTTTATGTTAACTTAAGAAATTTTAAACAAATTATAAGGGTCTGTCTAAGTACCTGATCCTAAATTTTAATTATAGGATCCACAAAAAACATAAACATGTGATTGTTTTTTAAAGTAACATCCGTTATCATTCTTTAAACAAAGCTAACATTTCATCCTTGATTTATCATATCTTATTTCATATCTCTCTAGTTCTTAATACTAACTTATTATCTTTTATTTACAAGAGTAGCACTTAGTGTCATATAAATCATAGGCTCCATTCAAAAAGTAATTATTCCTATCTTAACACGTTTCGCATCTAATTTTATATTGTTTTTATTAAAAAATTTGTCATAAATAAAAATCTATTGTAAAAATTTTAATTAGATTTTATATATCTTTCTTTTTTTACTATTTTCAAATAATTTTTTATAAAATTAATTTGAAAAATTTTTAATATTGATTTTAAATTGTTTTTTTTAGGAAATAAGGTGTAAATTTTTAATTATTTGAAATAAATGAATAAAAATTACAGCATAGGACACAATTTACAGTTTTATTAGCTTTGGTCTAAGCTTATCATTTAATCAATCTGATTTAAAAATATAGAGTTAAAGTACATTTGTGCTATGTACATTTAAATTGATGTTATTTCAGCTAACAAAAGATTAGAGTTACATTATACACAAAATGGTTAATCTTAATAAAGCATGCATGTTTAGCAATATTTTCCACAAACAATAGAATCGCATGAGGCTTAAGTACTGCTTAACACTCGCCCAGTTTCACAAATAGAGCATAGCATCTAAACTTAATATAGATCATAATATTAAACTCTTTACTCAAGAGTCATACTTAATAACATTTATGTTTCATAAATAAAAATATTTGTGAAATTAACTTTTTATTATTAATAAAAGCCTATTTCGTAGCAATTGAGACATCCATTTGGACATGGAATACATCCACTTACACTGGGAATAAATCCTTCTTTACATTCAATACATTAAAATAATAGCCCATCTTTATAGTGCTAAAATTCAAAACAATTTAAGCAGTTTTTTATCTTTATTTCATTAAAATAATAAGTAAATAAAAATAAAAAGTAGAAAAGAATAATACTAGTTTATTGCAATATAAATTTGAATCACAAAATAGCTTGCCTGCAGTCGTTATAATTAATGGATAATTAAATAAACATTTATTATATTCATAATCATTTCCAACAATGCTAAGACCATTTTAAGTGTATGTTTGGCAGACTATTGAGGTTTAGTTTAAATTTGTTGGATTGCCAAGACCTATACAGTTTCTATGAAAAGGTGATAAACAAGAAATATATGAACAATAGTTGCAGTTAAATACATTAGTTTCACCAGGTTAATATACATAATTTAAATATGTTTTTGTACTTTTCAAGTTAACAGATGAAATAATGTCGTAATCAAAGCAATTTTTAGTATCATCTACTATTGGTGAACAATCATACCCTTTAAGATTAAATTATAAATTAATTTATTTTTTATTTTAAACTAACATTACTATTAAAAGAACGCTTAAATCCTGGTGAGCATCTTATGCAGTATGACATTACACTTTGTGCTTAATAAATACCAAAATTATAATATTTTTTATTGGTAAATTTACCATCAGGTAATACTAAATTTTATTTAATTAATATAATATTCATAAAATTATATTTTTATTAAAATTTATTGTAAACTTATTCAAAAATTCTTCCAAAATATTATTTTGAGAGAAAAAATTCATAATTAAAAAAAAATTTTTTGCTTTTTTATTTTAGATTTTCCAAATTATTTTAAAGCTGAAAATGTTTGGTGTATATATTTTTATTAAGCTAAAATAAAATTTATCTAATAAAAATAAATTATATTTTATTATAAAAGTTTTCCTAATATTTAATATATAAAAGATTGTAAAATGAATAATTAAAATTAAATTACTATAAACACATTCTTAACACTATATTCCACAAGGAATACAAGTTTGAAAGTCATAATTTATTAAAAAACCTGCTTAGCAGTATCTGCAAGAAAACATAGCATTATTCATATTAAAAGCTCCATTGATATATTATTCAAAAGTTATATCTTCAAAGTTATAGAATTATGAACCTACTAGAGTACTCATTCCACATTCTTAGCATTAAGAAGGGCAAGGCTAGCAAATATATTAAGGTGTGACGTAATAGAGATACTCACATTTTATGCACCTGCTTATTCCTTAGTTATCTTAATAACATCTCACACAATTGTTTGAACCTTATAAAAAAATATTTTTAATGTTTAATTTAAATAAATATTATTACAATGAAAAGGTGATTATATCTATTATAAATTTAGATAAGAAAGAGGAGTTTTAAGCTATTAAAAGAATGGTATTCCTTAAGTAGGTCCCTTTTAAATCTAATAATAAGTAGACTAACCAAAATTAGGATCAAATTTATTTAAACCAGCAAAATTAGTAACCATCTATGTACAAATCTTGTTTGTTAAAGTCTAATCACTCCTAATTATTAGATTAATATGTTAAAAACATCAAAAATTGAATAATAGTTATTTACCATTAATTTATTTCTAAATTACATTCAGCACATTAATAAGTAATCTATTTGACTATACTAAATAGCTAAGAACTAGGATTGATATCTTATGTGTATTGTTGAGAACCACATTTAATGCAAATCTAATTCTAATTAGCTATGTCTTAGAATAAGAAATATCCTTCTATACATTAGGTACATGTCTTTTAATTTGAACATTTTCTACATCTAAAATTAAAAATAGTTTTACATAAACTAAATTAAAATATTTTTTTAATTTGAGCTTAATCAAAAATAAACTTTTTAAAGTAATATGATTTTTAAAATAAAATTTATTTAAAGTTTAAAATCGATAAAATTTAAGTAATAAATATACAATAAATTCTCAATTTTTAAAACCTATTTTTATTATATATTGTTTGCAAAAACATTTTAAAAAAGTAAAAAAATTATATCTACCCTTCTGGACATTTCTAACTATTAAATGAGCAATCAGAGTTAGGATAGCAGTCTTCTAAAACATATTGAAGCTTAAAATTAAAATAGCTATCTTAGACTTGTTAAACTTATTAATAACAACTATCATCTCCAGGATTAAAAAAATACTTTGGACAGACTAAGCACTGTTTATTTTAATTTGCTGTTTTTATGTTTTGACATAAATTATTTTTGTCTTTACATAATAAAATTTTATATTCATTCATATTGTCTATATTTTATTTGAAGCAAGGCATATCTTATCTGTATTAATATAAACATTCGCTATTACCATAAGAAGATGAAAGCATATAATTGTAATACAAGCAAGTTTATGATGCTTGCTAGAGGCAATAGTTTTAAGGACATACCATGCAGCCAGGTTGATTCACATTCAAGCAATTACCTAAGTTATTAAAATTTATTAATGTTAAAAACGTTATCTATTTTACTTACCATTGGTATCTTAGCAATATGTATTATCTAATGTTATACAAACTCCATTTAATAAACACTCACTAAAGGAACATCTACTGCAAGCAGTACTATCTGTAAACAAAACGCATTTCCCTTATGAATCTGAGCATTTGTAGATACCTTCAACTTTCTAGCAAAAGTCTCCATTGCTATTTGAAGCAATACAATAAACTCCTCTAAAACAGAATTACTAAAGTATAAAAACCAAATAAAATATTTAATTTATAAAAAGAAATTACTATCTTTTAATTTAAATGTGGGATATTTTAATCAGTTTAAGATACGCATATACCAGTTCCTTAATATCTGCCTATAATTTTTTAAAATATAATTAAAAATAAAGAATTAAAATTAAAAAAAATATTTACCTAATTAAGTTTACTGTTAGTAGTCAATCAGTTTACATACATTTTAATTTGATTAGGTACCTAAAATGAGACAATAACTATTTATTAATTAATCAAAACTATATTAATAAATAATTTAAAATAGTTTGAAATACTCTATAAAGCAGGAGCTAGCCCCAAACATTCCTGGATCATTAGCTTAAATGCATTTCCCAGTTTAACTTTCTCTTGCTGGATTCTATGCAGAAAGAGGATAACATTAATTATTAAGCAAGCAATAATTTTCAGCACAGTTACTTGCAGGGATTGTATTTTAAGGTATGCATGTTTAGTCATTTAGGTTTCTTCCAATAGTAAATTAATTGCTACTATCAAGTTCAACGCAAGCTCCTAAAAGAATGCAGTAATCGCCTGCTAAACAATTTACAGAAACAGCTTTTAGATATTAAATATTTATCTTTACTAAAAAATGTTAAATTTAATTTCTTTACTTTAATTTAGATCTGCACAAGTACCATCTTATAATTTAGCCTTGACACTTTGAGTAGTTTAGAAATATGTGCTCGAATACTGTAGAGGATGGCATACATAATAGTTTCTAATTAAAAAAATAAATAAATAATAATTTTAGGAAACATTATTTCATTTACTCATATTTTAAAACACAATTGTTTCCATAGCATGATTATATTCCTAATTTTTATAATTTTATTAATTAAAACTGTTAAATTCTATCAAATATACCTAGATACGACAGCTCTAATTATTGTAGGCATAGTTAAGTATATTTCTCAGCTCCTATATATTAATTTCCTTAAAGAAATGATCCAAGAGCTACACAATATTTTTAAGATTATGACACCATATAAATACAAAATCCAGTAGGGCATTTGTATATATTCTAAGCTTGACCAGTGATTGGCTGGTAAGGTAAGCATTTAGAAGTCTCTTGTTCTTTAGCAAAATAAGGAGAAGTCATATCTGTAGATAAATTCACGCAAATATATTATTTAAAAACATAGTCATACGTTAAGCACTAGTTATCATCTAAGCAAACACTTTTTTATTAAAAGTATGAAAGGTTTTTAAAATTTAAGTATAATTTATTTACTTATTTAAGGCCTAGGGAACACAGTATCCTAAAGAATCTTATATATACCATTGCATCATTTGACATTACTATACAGTAATAGTTTTATAAATATCATCGCCATGCTTATTTGTACCAATTAGAATTTCAATTTAATATTCCTATATGCAATAATATTAAGAGCAATACATAATCATTAATCCTAGACCAACTTTTTTATAAATAAAAAATTAACTTATCTCATTAAAAAATGACATTCCTTACTATTAACCTGCTAGTTAGTAGCAACGCAATTAAAATTTTCCTATGCTCCCTATGAAAATAATAAATTGAAAAAGTTAAAAACTTAATAAAAACTGATAAAAATAATAATTACAACAAAATTATTGCTTTAAACGATAAGCTCACATGAATTTCCATTAATGCAAGTTGTTTTGCTAGTTAAAGAAGTGTAACATTCTAAAAAATTTTTTTCAGAATTTCCACCACATGTTTAATCTTACCTTTTTGAGATTAGATTGTAGCTATTCATTTGGATACATTTTTATTAAGAAATGCAGTACCTAGAAATTTTATTAAAAAATTATGAGTGTAAACTAATTCCTATTAAATTTAATTTTACCCTTATATGCAGGATTTTAGTGGATCTGTTTAAATTACAGTTGAATTAGATAAAAAGCAATTATAATTAACAGTGATCCCAATTATTTACAAAGCCTAATTGGGAATTCGTACAAATTAATTGTGGTAATAACAATAAGTAGAGTTTAAATTAATAATATCTAATATTTATTAAAAACTGGTTTTCGAAAGAATCGATTAAAGTAATAAAAGTACTATTTATTGGTATTGTCTGATTGACTTAAGATTATGACAAACAATAATTCACATTTTAGTAATTATATACTCCTATTATATCTACATTTTAAGCATAGGCTATGCATTTAGAAGTATTTTAAGTTAATTAGAGAAAGCAAATACTCGTTCCGTCATTAAAACAACTTTAGATATTATCTATTACTGACAATTTAACACATTATCCTTAAATGTTTATTCCAACATTTATATTCTTATCCATTTGAATACACTTTGTTCCATCAAAGCATTAGCTATAATTTGTATAAAAAATATTTAAAATGTGCTTTTTCAAATAAAAATTACTTCTAAGGACACTGGCACATAAAGCTTGTCTTGAGTTACTATCCTGAATATATAAAATTGTCATTTTTGAAGCAAAATCCAGCTTTTAAAAATTAAATTTCTATATAGAATAAAATTAGTTTCTGATTATTCAAACATCATAATATTTACGCGAATGATTTATTTGTGTTAATTATATGTCAGATTGTTAAATGCAGATTAGATTTTGGCTGTTGTTCAAATAATTTCCTATATAAATATCAGCAGGATCAGAATTAAGTAAAATGCACATTGTCTATAAAGAATCCATGCATACTTAATTTGAATTTTAAGCGCATTATAGTATATTTGATTTTTCTCTATCACTAACACAATTTCCTTAAACATTAACTCCAGTATAATTGGGTAAAATGTTACTACAACCATTCAATTTTACTGAATAGCATTGATTAACATTGCATGTAAGCGCTCTTACATGGCTAAATAATTGAATAAAAATTATATAAATATAAAAGATGAAAAAATTTATCTCAATCATTTTCATTCTATCTTATTTAACTCTTAGTATAAATAATTTATTAATTAATTAATTTACTATCTAATTTAATTTTTCAAGTCCTCTAGTAAAACCATCTAAAAATCTGACAATTAATATTAATAATAAATATAAATTATCTTTGAAATATCTAATTCTATCAAAATAAATAATTGAGTGTAAGGAGAAAAATACATTATCTAATTCAAGATATTACAATTACTAGTTATTGTTACTTTTGAAGATTATTTTTAATAAAGTACGCATATCAAAAAAAACATTCGATAAATTAAAGAGTTTACACTTAATTAATTATCATACTAATTAATTATGATAATAATTTGAAACCAATTTTATTAAATAAATAATATATAAAAATATTTACAATTTTCATAAAATCATTGATAAAAAAAATGTAATTTAAATTTTTAAATTTATTTTATATGTAAAAAATTATCCTTATGCTTTCAGTTTTTATTTTAAAATTTATAAAAACTAAGCATTTTTTATGTTATTTAAGTAAAAAAATGTCCAAAAATTTGTGGTAATTGTGAGTTTTATATTAATAAATAAATTTGATGATCATTATATTTTCACTAATAATTAGTTATCTGTTTAATTTGGATATTAAAGAAAGTGTCGATATTTAGCGCTCATCATTGAAATGGTAATTAAAAAAGTAAATAATAAATTAAATTGAATTTATTTTTTGACTTGTATGGTCAGTCGCATTTAAAGCTAACTTAGAATAATTTTCCTTTGTATGTAAGGTTGCCATTTTTGTAGCAAAAACCTCTTTTGTAATTAAATTATTTTCAGTTTTAATTTCAATATTAATTTTACTTTGAGACATTCTTGAATTCAATTAGATAACAGATTGTTAAATGTAAGATTCAATTTGAGCTATTATCTAAGTAATTTTTTATTTAGGCATAATTGAGATTATATTTAAGTAAAATTCACATATTCTTAGATGAGTTCATGCATTTTAGGTTAGAATTTTAAGTAAAGTATTTAATAGTAGAATTCTTCCTATTGCACCACAAAATCCATAGGTGCTTATTCATATATAATTTAGTAAAATTTTACAACATCCACTAATTTATTCAGCATATTAGAATTGATTGGAGATGCATGCAATTACTTTTAAATAGCTTGAGAATAGAGTAATAAGAATAAAGATAAAAAAGTGTATATACTTAAATTCAAATACTTATTAAAAACTTATTCAATAACAATATTTATTGAGATAATAAATTATCAATTTGTTTTTCTAAATCTCTTCAAACAATTTAAAAATAATTAAATATTAATTGCTTTTGTTTTACTTATCTATTATTTGCTTAAATTATTGAAAATAGTGAAAAATTATGAGAAGTATATAATTTTATTTATTTATGTATCAAAAGACATGATTCACTTAAATTTTTTATTTTTTTAAATCATTTAATTTACAAATATCAATCAAAAAATGAAAAAATTATATATTACTAACACTTTTTAGATAATAATTATTCTGATATTTTAAAATATTGAGAAAAGATAAATAATAAATACAAAAAAACTTAATAAACTAAATATTTATTAAAAATAATCTTAAATTATTCCAAGATGCTTTTCTTCTTTATTTTTATTTTGAATATAAATATATGCTTCATTTATTTTAAATTTAACAATAAATGTTGATATTTAACTTAAATTATGATATATTAATTTAGAAATTATCCCCATCTTAGATATTTAGAAACTAAATTTTTTAATTTAATTCTTTGTTTTTAAAAATAGCTTAAAAAAATTTCTTTTTTAATAATATTTTTTTTTAATTGTTGAATTAGATTAAATTATTAAGAGTTTTAAATATGAATTTTTTTAGATATATACACAATTTTAAATAATTAAAATCATTTAGTTACATTCAAACTCAAAATATTTGTCGTATTATGTTTTGTTTAAGTATCTTATTTTGTTAACTTGACTTATTTTAGTTTTTCTAACTTTTATTGAACCAAAAGCCTTTTATAACTTAAATATGTTTGAGCAATATATTTCTCTTAGTTATTTTTATAGAATTAAGTTAATATAGATTCTGATTTATTTAAAATTCTTTGTTTTATTAATTTCCAAAATATTTTTGAATTTTTCATGTTTTATCTTTTGCTTTTAAAACAGATTAATAGAAGCCAATTATTATTTTAAAAGAGCTTATAAACTAGCAAAAGTAATATTAAAATGTTTATGATGCAAATAAGTGTTAAAGATTCATCTATATATTTTTTCTAACTTATATAACTCATTAAACCAAAGCTCACTGAAAGACCAAAACTGATAATTACTTCTATAAAATTGAATTCTTTCCTCTTATAAGGTTCAACTTATTAAGTTATTAAAAAAATTAGTTTTTTTATAAATTTAAAAAATTTTACAATATAATATAGAGATCGCATAACTAAAGCATATGGAACAGCATATTGTATCTCTTAAAATTTATTATTAGAAATAAATTCCTTACACTAAATACAAACATATTTTGTAAAAATAAGAGGTAATTTCCCACCAGTAAAAGTGATAGTCTTAGTACATAAATCTAAGGTAGGTAGGAGATCTAGAAGTTTCAAGAAAATGTTTCTTTCTTTTCAAAAAATATATTAAAGCTAACAAAAATAAAAACTAAAAGCATATTAATATGTTTGAGATTGTGAACCCTATCTATTTAGTGTTAAGAGCCTCACTTGGGAAATCTTTTAAATAGCTCTGACCCTAAACAGTAATTTAGCTGACAACTCCTAGATACAATTTAACTAAATAAGGGATATTATGAATTTAGATAAAAAACATAGCTGCAAAAGTAGTATTTTTATCAGATCTTAAGCATATTTATGTAAAAAAGTAAACCAAAGAAAAAATTAGTAAAAGGACTATTGAAGAAAAATATATTCTTAAATGAAAATAAGGCATTTAGTAGGCATCAAACAAAAGACTAAGATTACAATCTAACAGCACTAGCATGTTATTTGGCAAATTAAATAATTCTAAAACCAATTATTATAGTAAAATTGGTAAATAATTGATGAGTGGGCTAATAAAACCCAAAACTATTAAATAGTTAACAAAAATTTTGAGCAAATTGAATGTTCCATGGTTTTAGAAAAGAGCAACTTTCAGCAAATAAAAAACCTTTTTTAGCTTTTAAACTTGAATTTATTTATTGATTATAATTATGACAAACCAGTAAAATAACAAATTTATTAAAAATATGATCAAACTTGTAAAATTTTAGAATCCTTTACACCTAATTAATTTTCATAAAAAAATAATTTAGATTACAAAAAATATTGTAATTTCTTATTTTAACAATTTTTGAATTTTATTTTGCTTTGTATATATTTAATTATTTTTAAATAAAATTTAGAGAGGTTAAATAAAATGGGGCTGATTATAATTATGGAGAAACTATAATATTAAAATAATTTTTGTTACACTTAGCAATTATAAGGGGTTATTTATTGATATCTCTTTTCCCAGTAAGCTCCTTTCAGATCGCAATCCAAACAAAATACTCCAATATTTCCTTTTTTAAAAATTAAAATAGGATATAATTCGTGATTTAAATATAAAATTTTCTTACCTTCTCTACAATATCTGTTTGAATTATTTTTCAACTTTTGAGATATTTATTTATCAATATCTCCCACACAATTTTATTGAATAAAACACTCTTAGTATTCATAACTCATTAAAGAAGATCTCCAAAAACCGCTTGGTAAAAACATTTGTGAATTTTAGCAAACAAAAGGGCATTTGATACAACTTTATCCATCTTACAAATTAAATGTACCTGTAGGGCATTTATAACACTTATCCTTTTTGTTTTCATCTAAAACAAGAGTAGTCCCTGTAGGGCATAGCTTTCTAAACTAAAAATCAAGCTCAAAATAAATGTTCTAAGAAATTTGAATAAGATTTCCTTACAAATCATAGTTAGGAATGTAGTTGAAATCTGAAGTTACTTTAATTTGTAGGCTAGACCCTAGCCTTCCATAAACTTGTAAAATATTAGAAAGATTAAATAAACCATTATTTTATTTAATTTCAGTTGGATAAACTAAAAAATCTCCTAATCCTGCTTCTAGTTTTAGAACGATATCATTTTTTAGCTAAGATATTGGCTGATTTTCTGCATTTATTAGTTATATTTATAGATCTTCCTTCATTTTT
>JH720027.1:15088-43136 GCA_000231845.2 Tetrahymena malaccensis 436 | reverse complement strand
TTTTAATTGAAACTCCAATTTTAAATAAAGTTGGATTATTAGATGTATACTTTAGTTTATTATTAACTTTCAAAATAAATAGCTCCTCCTTATAATGCTAAACCTCCTTAAAATGTAGCATTAAATATCTAAACCTGTTGGGCAAAAAGGTTTATTATTCCTCCTTTTAAAGTAGAATCATCAAAAGTTAATTTGTTATTTTAATTTTCTTTAATAGAAAATGAGGTGTTGGTTAAATTGATAAATTAGCAACTAACTTATAAAAGATTATGCTATGGATGAACATAATTAGTTTAAATAAAGCTGTTTTCTATTTATAAAAGACCTATTTACATTTATATGAGTAAGACCGTTGATAAAAATAATTGAGTTTGTAAATATTCCTATTTTTAAAAATAAATAAATTAATTTAAAATATAATGAGTATTATAATGAGGTTTTTTTAATTAAAATTTTGATTTTATATCAAAATAAAATAATTTTTCATTTTTTTTTAAAATATAAGGAAATAATTTATTTTATAAAAAATTTTACCTCTTTTTTATTGAACTTCCTGTAAATATTATTTCCTTAAAAATTGCTAATATGTACACTACCATCAATTTTAGATTGAATCTCAATTATATTTTAGATTGGTTACTCAAGACTTATTGGTGGAATTCTTTTCAACTCTATTTCATCAAATATAAAATTTGATAATTTGATTAGGTATTAACTTTAATCACTACTATTTATTTGATTCATAACTTGGTGAATAAGTATTAATTATTAGTATGTAATCACCTATTTAATCATAACATTCTAAACTATACAAGTTTAATTTATTCCTTTAAAATCTAATACATTTTAAGCAGAAGAGTATCCTACTGATTTTCCAATATTAAGGATATTTAAATTTATATCTTAAACACTCTAAACTGTAACGAATTGAATAACTCTATCATCTTGAATTGTTATGTTTTTTATTATTAAATTTGTTATAGAATAAAATTAAAAGAAGTGATTATCAGATTGTGAAGCACCTATGACTCCATACATGTTATTTAAAGTTTAGAAATCAGTTATATTAATTATTGCATTTTAACTCTTACTTAATTAGAAGATAATGGCCTTATTTGTATTAATAAAATTTGAATTCAACTAAAATTATGCAAAACAATATCTTATTTCGTTTAAACTTTATGTGATCACAGAAAGCTCAAATATTAATGTATCATAAATTGTATTGTTAATAAACTTAAATTAACTAATTTAAACTTAATCTAGATAAAATAAGCTAGGTAATTAGCTTTATTCATTAAGATCAGAAATTATTTGATTTCCTGACATTTCTACTTCAGTAAATATTATTTCATTAAAATTTTAAGCATAAATTATAATTGAGTTGTTATAAAATCTGCTCTTACTAATAGTTAAATTGGTTAAATTAAAAGTGGATGATTATTATTAAACTATTAAGGAGGCTTGAACCAATGTTGATTAATGCTAAAATAGACTTTAGATTATAACTAAATTATATATATTTAATTACCCTTAGAACTCAAAAGTAAAGAATTAGCTAGAGATGAAAGTACAATTTTAGAAAATAATATTTGTTATTGTGTAAGTTTATGGGGTTTAAATTTAATAAAATGTGAAATCAATCAAATTCTTATTTTGAGTCGTGATATTAATGAAAGAAACATTATTAATTACTAGGTTTCCTTTAAAATTTTAAAAGCTTAAGAATAATAAATTAGGATTTTAACTTTTAGAAATAAAAGTAATATTTTATAATTAGATTTGATTGATTGTAGTATTCTGAGACTAATAACCAAAGTATCCATCTTAATATTTTGAGATAATGTTTAAATTTTATATTTAAATTTAGCTAAATCCTGATATTTATGCCACATTGGTCTAATAAATAGTAAAGAAGGTCTGATAATTTTAATTTTAGTCTGCCTTTATTGTCAAAGTCATGTGTTCAAGAGAACTGATTGTACTTTTTAAATTCGTTTAAAGATTCAAAGAAACATTTTCTATACAAACACCACTAGGGTCAACATATTAAATAATAAGTTCTAGCTCTCTTAACTACAGTTCATTGTAAAATACATATGCTCTATTAACATCTGGTTCATTAAGTATTAATGAGTCTATGTTAATTTAAGAAATTTTAAACAAATTGTAAGGATCTGTTAAAGTGCCTGATCCTAAATTTTAATCATACGACCCACAAAATACATAAACATAAGATTATTTTTTAAAGTAGCATCCATTATCGTTCTTCAAACATAATTGACATTTCATTCTTTTTTTATCGTACCTTATTTCATACCTTTCAAGCTCTTAATATTAGCTAACTATTTTTTATTTACAAGAGTAGCATTTAGTATCATATAAATCATAAGCTCCATTTATAAAATAGCTGCTCTTATCTTCACATGTTTGGCATCTAAATTACAAATAATTTAATTAGATAATAAAGTTTAAAATACTGTAATTTTCCATATTTTATTTTTTAAAAAAGAATAAATAAGATTTTGGATTTAATGTTTTGCAAAAAATTCAAAATAATTTTTTATAAAATTTTTTAAATGTTTAAAATCAAACAATCCATTAAATAAATTTTAAAAATGAATTTTTAAAGAAAATAAATAAAATAATTACAGCATAGGACATAATTTGCAATTATACTAGTTTTAATCTAAACTTATCATCAAATTAATTTGATCAAAGTATACAGAGTTAAAATACATTTAAGCGATGTGCATTTAAATAGAGGCTATTTCAGAGAATAAAAGATCAGAATTGCACTAAACACAATATGGCTAATCCAGATAAAATATGCATGTTTAGCAATATTTTCCGCAGCTAGGAAAATCACAAGAGAGTTAAGAAATGCTTAAAAATCTTCCAGGCTCACAAACTGAGCAGAGCATCTAAATTTAAAATAAACTATAATAAGATATTCTTTATTGGAGTGTAAGAGTTAATAATATTTATCTTTCGTAGATAAAAATATTAGTAAAATTGACTTTATTTTACTGATAAAAGCCTATTTCATAACAGTTAACACATCCTTTTGGGCATGGAATACACCCACTTACACTAGGGATATATCCTTCTTTGCATTTAATGCATTAAAATAATAAACCGTCTTGATACTATTGAAATTCATAACATTCTAAACAATTTGACATCTTTTTTAAATCAATAAGTAAGTATATGAATAAAAAAAATAAAAATAATTAAAAGTACCAGATGATTGCATTAAAGATTAATGTCACAAAATAATTAGCCCTTAGGATCTATAATTAATGGATAATTAAATAAGCAACTGTTATATTCAAAGCTACCTCCAAAATAATTATTTTATTTTTAATCATAAGTTTGACAGATTAATGAAGTTTAATTTAAATTAGTATTAACATCAATATTAATACAGCTCCTAAACTATGGTGATAGACACATATCAAAAGCACAATAATTGCAATTAAATACTTCCGTTTCCCCAGGTTGATAAACATAATTTAGGAATGTTTTTGTACTTACCAAATTAATAGATGAAATAGTATCATAGTCATAACAACTGCTCTAGTTATCTAAAATAATCTATGAACAATCAAAATCTTTTTAAAATATTTTTAGAATTTAATAATTTTATTTTTTAAATTAAATTTACGGTCCCAAGAATGCTTGAACCCAGTCGAACATCTTAAACAGTAAGGCTTTAAACTTTATTACTCATGTAAACCAAAATTATAATATTTTTTATTGACAAATTTACCATCAGCATTAGCTAAATATTTTATTTATTATAATAATTCATATTTCATTTTTTAAAAATATAATAAACTATAAATTTTTGAAAATTAAAAATTTAATAATTGATTTTTTTGAAAAAAAATAAAAGTTTTATACTTTACCCTTTTTGTATTTAATTTTATAAATATAAATTTTTTAAAATATAATAATATTACCATAAACACATTCTTGGCATTCAAAACCACATGGTACACAGCTTTAAAAATCAAAATTTAATAAAAAACCCTATTAACAATATCTACAAGTAAACATAGCATTATTCATATTGAAGACACCATCGAGATACTATTTATAGCTTATATCCTCAAAATTAAAAAACTAGTTTCCAACCAGCTTGCTCATTCCGCACTCTAGGCAATAAGAAGGGCAAGGTTAACACGTATATTAAGGCGTTACATAATAGAATTATTAGCATTTTAAACATCTATTAACTCCTAAATGATCTTGAACGCATCTTAAACATTGGCTAGAACCTAATTTGTTTCAAAAATAATAAAGTATTGATCTATCAAAAATATAATTACATAATGATGGTTATTATATATATTATAAGTATAAATAAGAAAGAGGAGTTTTTAACTATTAAAAGTATGGTATTCCTTAAGTAGGTCCCTTTTAAATTTGATAATATATTGTCTAACTGAAATAAGGATCGAATTTATTCAAACCATTAAAACTAATCACCATTTATGTACAAATCTTGGAATTAAGTGTCTAATCTTACCTATAATTATAATAAAATATAGTAAAACTTTAAAATAACTAATAATTTATTCGTTTACCATTAATTTTATTCTAAATTACACTCGGCGCACTCGTAAGTAATTTTTTTAACAAAATTAAATAATTAGGAAGTAGAACTAATATCTATTTAGTATTTTTAGGAGTCACACTTAATACAAATTGAATTATTATTAGCAGGATCTTGGTATAAAAAATAACCTTCTATACACTAAGTACATGCATCTTTACTTTAACATTATCTACATCTAAAATATATAAATTATAGATTATAAAAGATAGATAATATTAATATTAAAATTAAATAATTTTTTTATTGGCTATCTTATTTACCTAAATGATAATAAATGATAAGATATTGCTTAATTTTATTGATAAATAATATAGGAATGTTAAAATTTTATATAATTTACCCTTCTGGACATTTTTAACTGTTGTTAGAGCAATCTGATGAAGGATAACAATCTTCTAAGAAGTATTACAAATTGAAATTGAAATAGCTATTTTCTATTTATTTAATCTGTTAGTAACATGTATCATCACCAGGGTTAAAAAAATATTTTGGGCAGACTAGACACTAATTATTTTGATTAGCTGTTGATAGATTTTAACATAAATTATTTTTATCTTTGCATAATAAAATTTTGAATTTATTCATGTTGTCTATATTCTCTTTGAAACATGGCATATCTTATCTGTATTGATATAGGCATTCACTCTAGCTGTATGTAAATGTATCGATTTAATTATAATATTAGCAAGTTTAATATTATTGCTAGAGACAATAGTTCAAAGGACATACTTGACAACCAGTTTAATTCACATCTAAGCACTAACCTAAATAATTTATAAATTAATTAATCAATATAAAAATTACAAATCTTCTTACCATTATTATCCTGACAATATGTATTATTTAATGCCACACAGCTTCCGTTTAGCAAGCACTCGCTAAATGAACAACTACTGCATGGAGTGGAGTCTGTTTACAAAATACACCTACCTTGCGAATCTTGACATTTATATATTCCTTCAACATTCTAACAGTATTCTCCATTGCTGTTAGTAGCAATACAATACACTCCTTTAAAACATAATTACTTTTATAAAATTTAAAAATAAATATTAAATTTTTTAGAATAATTTACTATATTTTGAGACAAATGTGGGATATTTTTGTCATTTTCGTTTACACAAATGCTTGTTCCTTAATATCTTCCTATTAATTTTTGACATAAATATAATTTGATCAAAAAAATTTATTTTAATATGTTTTTAAACCTATTTAAGTTGATTGCTAATAATCTAACTGAACACATATATTTTAACTTTGTGATGTTCCTTAGAGGAGACAATAGCTATTGTCATAATTTTAAAATAAAAATTTTTTAGATAATAACTTATGATATTTTAGAATACTTTATATAGCAAGATTTAGCTCCATACATTCCTTTATCATTTGATTGTAAGCACTTTCCAGTTTAGTTTTCTCTGGCTGGATTCGCCTCAGAAAGAGGAAGGCATTTGTTATTTTATAAGCAAAAATCAAGAGCACAATTAGAGGATGGGCCTGTATTTTAAGGTAGACATTTTTCATCTTCAATACTTCTACCAATAGCATTTTAGTTGTTACTATCTAATTGAATACAAGCATCTTAAAATATGCAATAGTCCCCTGATAAACATTTTACAGACACAGCTATTAATTATTTATCAATTAATTGATTAATTTTTAAATTCGTAATTAAACTTATCTACTTTAATTTAGATCTGCGCAAGTTCCATCTGACAATTTGGCCTTCACACTTTGATTAGTTTGGAAGTATGTACTGGAAATTTATAAAGGATGGCATACATAATAATTTCTAATAATAAAAGAAAGAAAATATAATTAAAATTAATTTATATAATTTTAATTACTAATATTTCAAAACACAGTTATCTCCATAACACCACGATATTCCTATTTTTAAAGTGTTTATAAAAGAAATTTCTCATCTTAAATAAAATACCTAAATATGATAACTGTAGCTGTTTTAAACAAAATTAAGTATATTATTCAACACCTATAACCTGATTTCCTTTGATAAAAGAACCAAGAGCTACACAATACTTTTAGGTTTATGACATCATTTATATACAAAATCCTGGAGGGCACTTGTCAATATCTTAAGCTTAACCTGCAAGAGGTTAATAAGGTAAACAGTTTGATGTTTTTTATTCCTTTGCAAAGTTTGATGAATTAATATCTGATGATAAATCTACGCAAATAGGACTAGGGTCATTCTATAAACACTGATTATCATCTTAGCAAATACTATTAAAATATATAATTTTCTAAAATATTAATTAATTATCAATAAAATTATTAACATTTTATTAAAGTCGTATTTGCAATAACCATTTGAATCTTAAGAGTTGTAATTCATTAACTAACATCTTTAAAAATAAGCCCACCCATAAATATCTTTTCCCCACTTATTTTATCCTATAACTCCATATAAATCTTATTGATTTATGCAATAATATTAAGAGCAGTACATTATTTATTAGCCTATATCAGCTTTTGGTGAAAGAAAAAAAAAATCCTTGATCAAAAGAATATGAAAGAATTATAATATTACTATTAATCATCTAATTAGATTTAACGCAGCTAAAATCACCCTGTGCTCCCTACAAATAAAAATAAAACTTAGGATGAATATCAAAAAAAATTCATTAATAATTACTACAAAAGTGCTGCTTGAAGAGATAAGCTCGCAACTATTATTATTGATGCAAGTTGTTTTACTGATAGCAGAAGTATAACACTCTAAAAAATTTTTTTCAGAATTACCTCCACATGTTTAGTCTTACCTTTTAGATATAATATTGTAGCTATTCATTTGAATGCATGCTTACTAAGAAATACAGTAACTATTTTTTAGTTTATTAAAAATAAATTAATTAAAAGTGAAAAAGACGTAGTATTTATTTTTAGCCTACCCTTTAATACAGGATTTTATTGGGTCAGATTAATTTACAGTGGAATTAAATAAAAAACAATTAAATTTAGAAGTAATGCCAATTATTTATTTTGCAACATCAGGTATCTATTCAAATTTATTGTTATTATAACAATAAGCAGAGTTTAATTATATGATACCTATGATTGATTAATTTATTAATAAAAATGAGATAGTAAACAAGATTTCATAAAACTAAATTAAATACTATCTATAATTGTTTTCTAGTTTATCTAAGATTGCTACAAGCAGTAATTCACACCTTAGTAACTATAGACTCCCAAAACATTTAAATTTTAAGCATAAGCGATGCATTTTGAAGTTGTTTGAGAAACTTTAAATAAGCAGATAACTTATCCATCATCGAAACAGCTTTTGACTTGATCTACTACTTACAATTACACACATTCTCCTAAGTTATTCTTTCCCACATTCAAGCTCTTATCCATTATTACGCAGTTTTTTCCATCAAAACAATAGCTTAAATTAGTTAATATAAAAATGTTCATTTTTATATGCAATTTTTTAAATTAACAATTACTTTTAAGAGCACTCACACATAAAACTGTTTTACATTTATTATCCCTAATATATCATGCTATCGCTTTTATAACAGTATCCAGCTTTTAAGTATTAAATTCCTATATAGAATAAAATAAATTTGTATTTCAAGTTTAGCATTATTTTTTTTACTTATAGTGTTTATTTGAGTCAACTAGATGTCAGTTGATTGGATGCAAATTAAAATTGAATTAACATCCAAGTAGCTTCCTATATAAATGTCGTTGGGATCAGAATTAAGCAAAACGCACATTGTATTTGATGAGTTTTTGCATATTAAATTAGAATTTATTATACATGAGAGTATATTTGACTTTTCCCTATCACTAACACAACTTCCTTGAGTATTCTTTCCTATGTAATCGGGTTAAAAATTGACGCAAGAGATTAATTTTGCAGAATAGCATTGATTACTACTACATGTAGTTGCTTTTACGTGTTTCGACTATTAGATTATAATAATATATATTTAAAAGAATAAATGGAAAAGTCCTAGCATTTTAATACTTTATCTTAATTTTTAAAACTAAAATTGATTAATTTTTTATTTTTCTTTTTAGCTTGTTCAAGAACTTGTTAAAACCAAATCAAATAGCTACTTATTGGTTTTATTCGAAATTTTTCATTAGATTAATTAAGAAAATCGAGTAGAGTGATTGTTAATAAATTTATATGTTAACTAGATTTTCCCTTTTTATGTTAAAATTCAAAGCCTCCATTAAAAAAACACCAAAAATGTTTTATATTATTAACATTTAACATCAACTAGGAATGAAAAAAAAAGTTTTTTTATTTTAATTCATATTTCCTTATAATTTAACCTAATTATCATGCTTAATTCTTTTTATTAAAGAAATAAGTGTTATATCTTAATAATTAATTAAATGTAACATAAAAAAATAATTAAAAATAACTTATAATATTGCTCTTTATGCACTTAAAATATTTATATTTTTTTATGAGAAAATAACTACTTAATTAAAATTATTTCTATTAAAATAAACAGGATTTATTATTTTGATAAATAATAAATAATTTAAAAAAATTAACTTTAGTAAATAGAGCTTGAGTGAAATCCTAGAGAATCTTATATTTCTATTTTCATAAATTAACACCCTAAAGCATTCATCATTTTGTAGATATTTCTATGTTTTATACCAATACCTAATTAATTTTTTATTTCTTTAGCTATTCAAAAGTGTAAAAAAGAATAGTAAAAAATCTAAGTCAAAATCATCTTTTTTAGAAATTGAATAAAAAGTAAAAAAAAAATTACAGTAAATATCCAGGTTAATAGGTTAATGAAAGGTATAGCTATTCTATCCTCACAAAATATAAAGGCATATTAATAATTAATTTAATTAATTTTTAATTATAGTAATTACAAAAAATTATTGATTGATTAATAGGATAAATTGAAATGAATCTCCGTTTATAGCAGTGATTTTATATATTTCAAATGTGTATAATTCTAAATAAATTTTTAAGAATTAAATATTGCATGTTTAGTCTTTCCTTGCTGAGATAAAATTAAAGTTATTCATACGAATATACTTTTATTAAGAAATGCAGTATTAGAAGTAATGTTAAAAAATAAAAAATGTAATCTAATTTTATTTAATTATATCTTACCCCTTAATGCAATATGTGATTATATTTGATTAATTTACAGTCAAATTAAAAACTAAGCAATTAAAATTAGTAGTAAATCCAACAATTTATTAATCTTAATAATAATTTCAAAGGAATTTATTGTGATAATAGCAATAAGTAGAGTACGAAAACATTCCCTCTGGTTAAAAAATTTAGTAAATTAAAAAAGAATCATCTTTCATTTATTTTAGTCTGAATGTTTTAAATTTAACGCAAAAAATTTAATATAGTAATTTAATTAATAAACTCTCCTTGATTTAAAAAAGTAATAGAACATATAACAAACTCTATATTTAGAGACTGAATAGTTAAATAAATTGATTTTCAATAGTTTTCAATTGTTATTGATAACTAATATTTAATAATAAAACTAAATTAATAATTACTGAATTGTAATTTTACAAATTCAAAGCACATTTTATTTTATATAATAGTTAAAAAATAAATATAATTTTCGTTTTTTATTAGAAAAAAATTTCAAAAAAATTAATTAAATATATTTGTAATTATTCAGTTTTTAAATTTAAGAAAATGAAGAGTAAATAGTACAAATAATATCTGTGAAGAACAGGTATTTTAATTTTTAAAGTTTGTTAATTATAAAATTATTTTTTTTAAGTAATGCCATAAAATAGGTTAAAGAAAATTCTTGTAATCTTATGTTATAATAAAATTAATAGAAGTAATAAAATATTTTTGGAATATCTATAATAAATTAGTATAAACAGTCAATAAATATAAATAAAATGGATGTTTATTATTTTGAAGATAGCATTATTATACTAAGTTGAACTCTTTTAATTCAATATATTTAAAAGAATATAACCATTAATAGGAAATGAAAGATTTCATATATCTATCTAATTATATTTAATAAATAGATAAAGAATAAAGTAAAAACATTTTCTTAGATTATAATGAAACAGATAGTATTAAATAATATCAAAATAAAATCATAACAAGGAATGTAGGGGATGATTTAGGTGAGGTGAATATTATATTTGATGGGATTAATAGAAATATTTAATAGAAATACGAGTGCTTATTTTGAAATTTTAAATTTAAAATATGAAGAAATTACAAATAAAAAATTATGAATTAAACTTAAGAGAAGTGAATAAATCAAAGTAACAATTTTAATTACTTGAATAAATATTACATGAATTAAATAATAAGCACTCAAAATAAATGTATATCCTATAACGAAGCATTTTTTAAACCCATATTTTTTATTTTAAAATAATTTTTATTTCCTTCAAATTTAAAGTATTTTTTTTGTTAGAAAAATTTGAATTTAATTGCTGACAAGATAAATAACAAATAAATAAATATCTTAAAAGATATATTTTTAATTATTAAATAAGATTAAATTAATATTAACTGTCTTTAAATAGAAATTTTTTTATGTGGTTTTAATTTTGATTTCAAATAAAGTAAAATCATTTAGTTTGTTTCAAACTTAAAATATTTGTCAGATTATGATTATGCTTTATTTAAGTATCTTATTTTAGTATCTTGACTTATTTTAGCTTCACTAATTTTTATTCAGCTAAATATTTTTTATAACTTAAATATTTTTGAGCAATCGATTTCTCTTACAAATCTTTATAAAACTAAGTCAATAGTAATTCTGATTTATATTAAATACTTTATTTTATTAATCTCCAAAATATTTAAGAATTTTTCACATTTTATCTCTTTCTTCTTTAACAGATTAATAGAAGCCAAGTATTATTTTAGAAAATTTTATAAATGAGCAAAATTATTAAACAAATATTTACTAAGCTAATAATTGTTAACGATTCATCTAAATAGTTTTTCTAATTAATGTAACTCATTAAACCAAAGCTTACTGAAAGACCAAAGCTGATAATTACTTCTATAAAATTGAATTCTTTCCTCTTATAAGGTTCAACTTGTTTATTTTTTAAAAAATTAGTTTTTTTTATAAATTAAAAAATGTTTACAATATAGTATAGAGGTCGCATAACTAAAGCATATGGAACAGCATATTGTATCTCTTAACATTTATTATTAGAAATAAATTCCTTACACTAAATACAGCACAATTTTATGAAGACAAGAGGCGATTTCCCACCAGTAACAGTTATATTCTTAGTACATAAATTGAAGGTAGATTGGAGATCTTTAATTTTCAAGAAAATGTTTTCTTTTATACAAAAAATAGTTTAAAGCAAGCAAAAATACAATTTAAAAGCATATTAACGAGCTTGAAATTATTAACCCAATTTATTTAGTGTTATACACCTCACTTGGGAAATCTTTCAAATATTTCTGGTCCTATACAGTAATATAGCTTACAACTCCTAGATATAATTTAACTAAATAAGGAATGTTTTGAATTTACATAAAAAATAGAGCTGCTATTGTAGTGTTTTTATCAGATCTTAAGCATATTTATGTAAAAAAGTAAATTGCAATAAAAGCTAATAAAAGAACTATCGAAGAAAAATATATTCTTAAATGGAAATAGGGTATTTAATAAGTATCAAATAAAAGGCTAAGATAACAATCTAATAGCACCAGCATGTTGTTTGGCAAGTTAAATAATTCAAAAATAAATTATTAGAGGAAAATTGGTAAATAATTGATGAGTGGGTTTATAGAACCCAAAACAATTAAATAGTTAACAAAAATTTTCAGCAAATTGAATGTTCCATAGTTTATTAAAAGATTAACCTTCAACAAATAAAAAACCCTTTTTAGCTTTTATACTTGAATTTATTTATTGATTGTAATTATGGCAAACCCGTAAAATAACAAATTAATTAAAAATATGATCAAGCTTGGAAAATTATTGAATCGTTTACACCTAATTAATTATAATTAAAAATAATTTAAATTTTAGAAAATATTGTAATTTCTCATTTAATCATTTTTAAAGTTTATTTTTTATTTTATTAATAATTAATTATTAAAAACAAAATAAATTATTTCCTATATTTTGAAATTGATAATGATTTAAGAGAAATTGTGATATACAAAAAACTTTTATTACGCTTAGCAAGTATAAGGGGTTATTTATTGATATCTATTTTCCCAGTAAGTTCCTTTCAGA
The DNA here is from genome assembly GCA_000231845.2 of Tetrahymena malaccensis 436. NCBI lineage: Eukaryota > Ciliophora > Oligohymenophorea > Hymenostomatida > Tetrahymenidae > Tetrahymena > Tetrahymena malaccensis. The sequence continues at coordinate 30,287 of JH720027.1, read as the reverse complement.
TCGCAATCCAAACAAAATACTCCAATATTTCCTTTTTAAAAATTTAAATAGGTTATACTTAGTGATTTAAAATTAAATTTTTCTTACCTTCATTGCAATATCTATTAGAAGTATTTTACAATTTTTCAGATATTTATTTATCAATATCTCCCACACAATTTTATGGTATAAAACACTATTAATAATTATAACTGATTAAAGAGGATCTCCAAATACCACTTGGTAAAAATATTTGAGAATTTTAGCAAACAAAAGGGCATTTGATACAACTTTATCCATCTTACAAATTAAATGTACCTGTAGGGCATTTATAACACATATCCTTTTTGTTTTCATCAACAATAAGAGTAGTCCCTGTAGGGCATAACTTTCTAAATTATAAATCGAGCTCAAAATAAATGTTCTAAGAAATTTAAATAAGATTTCCTTATAAATCATAGTTAGGGATGTAGTTGAAATCTGAAGTAACTTTAATTTTTAGATTAGATCCTAATCTTCCATAAATATGTAAAATATTAGAAAGATTAAATAAACCATTATTTTATTTAATTTCAGTTGGATAAACTAAAAAATCGCCTGATCCTGCTTCAAGTTTTAGAACAATATCATTTTTTAGCTAAGATATTGGCTGATTTTCTGCATTTATTAGTTATATTTATAGATCTTCCTTCATTTTTATAATTTAAATTTAAAGATTAAAAATATGTTTTGTGTAAAAAATATTTCTTTTTAAAAGTAAATCAAAATTAACTTACTTATAAGGTTCCACTTAGAAAGTTTTTAATTGTAATTTTGGTATTAATGCGTTTGCCATTTTGAATGCCAACAAATCCTACAGCAGATTATTAGAGTTGATTTCCATATAATTTTGCTTAATTATTTTTTAAGGTATTTTTGTAATTTGTTTAGATAGGCAGATTTTACATCTAAAAGAAGACACTTCCTATTAGTGCTTAATTATTCATAAAGGTAGAAAAAGTTAACTAAATATTTTAAAATTTAGAATCAAATTTATTATCTGAAGCAATAGCTCCTCCATAAATCTAGGCTTTGTTTCCAGTAAACAATAAATTTGATAAATAGATTAAGCTGTTTGCAATATAAATCGAACCACCACTTTATAAGGCTTTATTTTCGATAAAAGAGCAATTTTGTATTGTTTGATTAACCTAGCTATATTATATTTAATATTCATTTAAATTTGAAAGCATTAAAATTCTATTAGACTCTACTTAATTTGTCGATTGCAAGTAAAGCGATCCTCCATTGACTGCTTTATTTTCTTAAAATATGCTTTAGTATATAAGTAGATGATTAGACTCAACAAATATGTTTCCTTACTCGCATAAAGAGCAATCATTTTTTTAATATTTTACATTTTTAATAGTAACTGAATTCGAGGTAATTTAGAAAAAGCTCTTTATTTAAGTTCTTTGAGGATACGAAATGCTATCAATCAATTTATTACTATCAAAAATATCCCACTAAATTAAAACTTTTTGAGAACTTGAAATGCTGATTAAGTTATTGTAAACCTAAAATTAGTTATATTAATTCTACTTTAAAGTCAATAAATTGATAGATTTAAAATTAATAATTTCTTAAAATTGTATTTTAGCTAAATCAGAATCAGCAACTTAATTATTTAATATATTTGATTAAAATATGCACTAGATAATATCTATGCTGATCTAATTATAAAAACTAAATAGTGAGGTAGTTACGCTTTATAGCATTTGTTATGAAAAGTAAGGAAGTAAATCCTAAGTGAACCTATTAAAGTCATTTGTTATTTAAATTAAATTTCCATCCATTATTATTTAGCTAGCTTGTTTTGATTAAAAGGCATAAATATTACTACCAATCAGAGACAAGTTATCATTGAAATTGCTCTATTAAATAACTAAAAAGTATTTAAATAATGAATTGGAAATATAAATAGATCCTCCTTGATATAAAGATAAGTTGTTTTAGAATGTTGAATTTAAGATAAAAAATTCAATGACACTTTGGCTTGGTGAAATATCAAAATATATGGCTCCTCCGAAGCATTCTTATTTATTTTTTTAATTGAAACTCCAATTTTAAATAAAGTTGGATTATTAGATATGTACTTTAGTTTATTATTAACTTTCAAAATAAATAGCTCCTCCTTATAAAGCTAAACCTCCTTAAAATGTAGTATTAAATATCTAAACCTATGAGGTAGAAAGGTTTATTATTCCTCCCTTTAAAGTAGAATCATCTAAAGTAAATTTGTTATTTTAATTTTCTTAAACAGAAAAAGAAGTGTTGGTTAAATTGATTTAATAGCAGCTAATTTATAAAAGATTATGTTAGGGATGAGCATAGTTAGTGTAAATAAAACTGTTTTCTATTTATAAAAAACCTATCTACATTTAGACGAGCAAAACCGTAGAAAAAAACAATTGAGTTTGTAAATATTCCTTTTTTAAAAACAAATAAATTATTTTAAATAAAAAGAGGGTTTCATTAAATTTTTTTTAAATTAAAAATTTTATTTTAAAATTATAAATAAAATTTTTTATAAATTTAAATATTTATTTAAAAAAAGTTTACCTCTGTTTTATTGAAATATCTGTAAATGTTACTTCCTTAAAAATTGCTTATAAGTACGCTGCCATCAATTTTAGATTGAATTTCAATAATATTTTAAATTGGAACTTCAAAGCTGACTGGTGGAATTCTTTTCAGCTCTATTTCATCAAAAAAAAAATTGGATAGTTCGATTAAGTATTAAGCTTTATCATTGCTATTTATTTGATTCATAACTTGATGAATAATTATTAATTATTAGTATGTTGTAACCTATCTTATAATTACATTCTGAATTGTACAAGTTGAATTGACTCCTTTAAAATCCAATATATTTTAAGCAGAAGAGTAGCCTACTGGTTGTCCAATGTTTAGGGTATTTAAATCTATATTTTAAACACTCTAAACAGTTACAAGTTGAATAATTTTATCATCTTGAATTGTTACGTTGGTTATGATTAAATTTGTTATAGAGTTAAATGAAAAAAAATTATTATTAGATTGTGAAGATCTTACGACTTCATATAAGTTATTTAAAGTTGAGAAATCAGTTATGTTTACTATAGCATTTTAACTCTTACTTAATTTGAAGATTATAGCCTAATTTGTGTAAAAAGAATTTTAATTCAGATAAAATTATGTAAAACTATAACTAATTTAATTTAAACTCTATGTGATTGATGATAGTGCAAATATTAATGTATTATAAATAGTATTATTAATAAACTTAAATTGTGAAGCCTATATTTAATCTAGATAAAATAAGCTAGCTAATTAATTTTATTAATAAATGTCTGATATTATTATATTTTCTGACATCTCTACTAAAGATAACATTATTTGATTAAAGTTTTAAGCATAAATAATTATTGAATTATTATAAAAACTGCTCTTACTAATAGTTAAACTAGTTAAGTTAAAAGTAGATGATTGTTACTAAATTATTAGGGAAGCTTGAACCAACGTTGACTTCTACTAAAATAGACTTTAGTTTATAATTAAATTATACATATTTAACTATCCTAAGAACTAAAAAGTAAAGAACTAGCTAGAAATGAAATTACAATTTTAGAAAATAATATTTGTCATTGTGTAAGTTTAGGGGGTTAATATCTACTAAAATGTTAAATCTAACAAATTTTTATTTTGAGTTGTGATATTATTAAAAGAAACATGATCAATTACCAGGCTTCCATTAAAATCTTAAAAACTTAAGAACAATAAATTAGGATTCAAACTTTTAGAAATAAAAGTAATATTTTATAATTAGATTTGATTGATTGCTGTATTCTGAGAAGAGTAGCCAAACTATCCATCTTAATACTTTGAGATAATGTTTAAATTTTATATTTAAATTTAGTTAAATCCTGATATTTATGCCACGTTGGTTTAATAAATAGTAAAGAATGTCTAATAATTTTAACTTTAGTCTGCTCTTATTGTTAAAGTCATGTATTCAAGAGAACTGATTTTATTTCTTAAGTTGGATTAAAGATTCAAAGAAACATTTTCTATGCATACACCACTAGGGTCAACGTATTAAATGATAAGCTCTAACTCTCTTAATTAAAGTTCATTGTAAAATACATATGCTCTGTTCACATCTGGTTCATTTAGTATTAGTGAGTCTATGTTAATTTAAGAAATTTTAAACAAATTATAAGGGTCGGTCTAAGTGCCTGATCCTAAATCTTCTTCGTATGAACCACAAAATACATAAACGTATGATTGTTTTTTAAAGAAGCATCCATTATCATTCTTCAAACACAATTAACATTTCATCCTTGTTTTATCGTACCTTATTTCATATTTTTGAAGCTCTTAATATTAGCTGGTTATTTATTATTTACAAGAATAGCATTTAGTTTAGTATAAATCATAAGCTCCATTTAAAAAATAATTTTCCTAATCTTCACATGTTTCACATCTAAAAATAAAAATATTTTAGTTTTTATGAAATTAATTTTAAAAATTAAAAAAATTAATTCAAGTAAAATGGTTTTTAAGTACCTACCATAAATCTTCTATATTTAGTTTTCAAAATATAGTGTATAAGATATATGTTTTAATGATTAAAAAAATTGAAAAATTTATTAAATTTAAATATTAAATTAGTTAAAAAATAAATAATTACAGCATAGGACATAATTTGCAGTTTTTCTATTTCTAATCGAAGCTTGTCATCAAATTAATTTGATCAAAATATACAGAATTATAATACATTTGAGCTAAGTACATTTAGATAGAGCTTATTTCAGAGAATAAAAGATTAGAATTACACTAAACACAATATGGCTGATCCTAATAAAATATACATGTTTAGCAATATTTTCCGCAGATAGGTTAATCACAAGAAAGTTAATTACTGCTTAAAACTCTTCCTGTATCACAAGATGAGCAAACCATCTAAACTTAAAATATACTATAATATGAAATTCTCTATTATAGTGTTAAAGCTAACAATATTTATCTTTCTTAGATAAAAATGTTAGTGAAATTAACTTTATTTTACTGATAAAAACCTATTTCATAGCAGTTAACACATCCTTATGGACATGGAATACATCCACTTACACTTGGAATATATCCTTCTTTACATTTAATACATTAAAATAATAAACCGTCTTGATACTATTGAAATTCGTAACATTCTAAACAATTCTACATCTTTTTTTTAATTTAATAAATAAGAATATAAATAAGCAAAAAATAATTAAATGAATAAAAAGTACCAGATGATTGCATTAAAAATTAATGTCACATGATAGCTAACCCTAAGGATCAATAATTAATGGATAATTAAATAGGCAACTGTTATATTCAAAGATATATCCAAAAATACCATTTTGTTTTTAAACATATGTTTAGCAGATTAAAGAAGTTTAATTTAAAAATGTATAAGTATCAATGTTAATACAGCTCCTTAACTATGGTGATAAACAAGAATTTGTAGCACAATAATTACAACTAAATAAATCTGTTTCTCCAGACTGATAAATATAATTTAGATATGTTTTTGTATTTACCAAATTAATAGATGAAATAGTGTTATAGTCATAACAGCTACTCTAACTATCTAAAATAGTCTATTAACAATCATAATCTTTTTTAAAATATTAATTAAGTTTTGCTTATTTTATTTTTCAAATTAATTTACTATTTGATGAAGGTTTGAACCCAGATGAGCATCTTAAACAATAAGGCTTTAAACTTGATATATCATAGAAACCAAAATTGTAATATTTTTTGTTGACAAATTAACCATTGCTATTAACTAAATATTTTATTTAATATAATAATTCATAATTTATTTATCTAAAAATCACAAAATAAATTTTTCAAAAAGTCAAAAAAAATAAATTTTTATCTTTATAAAATTTTTTTTTGTTTTTTAAATTTGGAATATTGACATTAAATCAAATTTTGTAGATTTAACATTATGAATTTGGCAAATATAATTATTTTACCATAAACACATTCTTAGCACTGAAAACCACAAGACACGCAGGTTTAAAAGTCAAAATTTAATAAATAGCCCTATTAACAATATCTGCAAGAAAACATAGCTTCATCCATATTAAAAACGCCATCAAGATACTATTAATAACTTAAATCCTCAAAGTTAAAGAACTAATTTCCAATCAGGTTGCTCATTCCACACTCAAGGCATTAAAAAGGGCAAGGTTAACATGTATATTAAGGTGTTGCATAATAAAGTTATTAGCACTTTAAACACCTATTAACTCCTGAATAATCTTTCACACATCTTAAGCACTGACTAGAACCTAATTTTTTTCAAAAATAATAAAATATTTTATGACCAATTATAAACAAAATTACACTATGATGGCTGTTATATTTCCTACAAGTATAAATAAGAAAGGGGAGTTTTTAACTATTAAAAGTATGGTATTCCTTAAGTAGGTCCCCTTTAAATCTAATAATATATTGTCTAACTGAAATAAGGATCAAATTTATTTATACCATTAAAATTAACCACCATCTATGTGCAAATCTTGCGAGAAAGAGTCTAATCTAACCTATAAATTTAATAAAGCAAAGTAAAAGTTTTAAATAAGAAATATTAATTTATGAATTTACCATTAGTTTTATTATAAATTACATTCAGCGCACTGATAAGTAATTTTTTAGAAATAATTATATAACTAAGAAGTAGAACTAACATTATTTTAGTATTTTTATGAGTCACATTTAACGCAAAGAGAATTATTATTAGTTTGATCTTAGTATAAAAAATAACCTTCTATACACTAAGTACATGTATCTTGATTTAAACATTTTCTACATCTAGATATAAATAAGTTATTAAAAATAAAGAAATTATTTTATTGGTGATTTAATCTACCAAAATACTGATAAAATATACAATAAAAACTAAATGATAATGTAAATTTTAATTTAATTAATTTACCCTTCTGGACATTTTTAGCTGCTGTTAGAGCAATCGGAGTTAGGAAAACAATCTTCTAAGACGTATTACAAATTTAAATTGAAAAAACTATTTTCTATTTATTTAATCTGTTATTAACATGAATCGTCTCCAGGGTTAAAAAAATATTTTGGGCATACTAAGCACTATTTATTTTAATTAGCTGTTGATATGTCTTAACATAAATTATTTTTATCTTTGCATAATAAAATTTTGAATTAATTCATATTATCTATATTCTCTTTCAAACAAGGCATATCCTATCTGTATTAGTAGAGGCATTCACTTTAACTGTAATTAGATGTATCGATTTAATTATAATATTAGCATGTTTAGTATTGTTGCTAAAGACAATAATTCAAAGGGCATACTTTACAACCAGATTAATTCACATCCAAGCATTAACCTTAATAATTTAAAGATTAATCAATATAAAAATTAAAAATCTACTTACCATTATTATCTTGACAATATGTATCATTTAGTGCCACACAGCTTCCATTTAACAAACACTAATCAAATGGACAGTTAATGCATGGAGTACTATCTGTTTTTAAAATACACCTACCTTACTAATCTTGGCATTTGTATATACCTCCAACTTTCTAACAGTATTCTCCATTGCTGTTAGTAGCAATACAATAAACTCCCCTAAAGCATAATTACTATAAAAGAATTTAAATATAAAAATCAAAAATATTTGAATATGATTTACTATATTTTGAGATACGTGAGGGGTATTTTTATCATTTTCTGATACACAAATGCCTGTTCCTTGGTATCTTCCTTTAAATATTAACATTAAATATTAATTTATTTATAAATTTTGAAAAATTAATTTTATAATTTTTTATGAGCTTTACCTAATTAATTTGGATGCTAGTAATCTATCTGTACGCATATATTTTAATTTTACGAAGATCCCTTGAGTAGGCAATAGCTTTTGTTATAATTATTAAATTAATTTTTTTTTTAGGCAATTTCTTCATTTCAATAATGTTAATACTCTATATAGCAAGATATAGCACCATACGTTCCTGGGTCATTTGGTTGCATACACTTTCCAGTTTGATTTTCTCTTGCTGGATTCATTTGCGAGAGAGGAACACATTGATTATTTTACAAGCAAAAATTTAGAGCACAATTAGAAGATGGGCTGGTGTATTAAGGTAGACATGTTTCATCATCAATGCTCCTTCCAATAGCATTTTAGTTATTGCTATCTAATGGAATACAAGCCCCATTAAGTATGCAATAGTCTCCAGGTAAGCATCTTACAGACACAACTATTAAAAATAAAACAAAGATTTAGAAGTCTTAATAGATTATTCATAATTAAATTTATCTACCTTAATTTAGATCTGTGCAAGTTCCATCTGATAATTTGGCTTTCACGCTTTAATTAGTTTAGAAGAAGGTACTGGAGATTTATAAAGGATGACATACATAATAATTTCTAATTATAAAAGAATTGAAAAAATAATTAAAATTAGTTAATGTAATTTTATTTACTAATATTTCAAAATACAGTTGTCTCCATAACACTATGATATTCCTATTATTAATATAAATTTATCAATAAGTATTTCTCATCTTAAAAAATTTACCTAAATATGATAACTGTAGCTATTGTAAACACAATTAAGTATATTACTCAGCACCTATAAATTGATTTCCATTAATAAAAGAACCAATAAATATGCAATACTTTTAAGTTAATGACACCATATAAATACAAAATCCTGGAGGGCACTTGTCAATATCTTAAGCTTAACCTGTAAGAGGTTAATAAGGTATACAGTTTGATGTTATTTGTTCTTTAGCAAAGCTAATCGAATTTATATCTGATGATAAACTAACGCAAGTAGAACTAAATGTGTCAGGGTCATAATATAAGCACTCATTATCGTCTAAGCAAATGCTATTAAAATATGTTATTTCGATTAATTATCAATTAAAATATTTACTTTTTAGTTGAGTCAAATTAACAATAGTTAGTAGAATCTAATGCAAAATTTTGCATTAACAAACATTGTTAAAAATTTGCCTAACCATTAATATCTCGACCATGCCTATCATATCCTATAACTCCATAATCTTAGTATTGATTTAAGCAATAATATTAAGAACAGTACATAATCTGATAGTCTATATTAGCTTTTTAGTTAAATAAAATTGTATTACCTTTATTAGGAACATTAATCAATTGAAATATTACAGTCAATAGTCGAATTATTCAATACGCAGTTAAAATTAGTCTGTGCTCCCTACAAATAAAAATATAATATAGAATGAATATGTAAAAAAGCTTGTAATTATTACCACAAAATTGCTGTTAGAAAGGATAAGCTAGCAAGTATTATTATAAATGCATGTTGTTTTATTTATTGGAGAGGTGTAACATTCTAGAAAATTTTGTTCAGAATTACCTCCACAGGTTTAGTCTTACCTTTTAGAGATAATATTGTAGCTATTCATTTGAATGCAGGTTTTTTAAGAAATACAGTAACTATTTATTAATTTATCAAAATTAAATTAATTAAAAGTGAAAAAGACGTAATATTTATTTTTAACTTACCCTTTAATACAGGATTTTATTGGGTCTGTTTAATTTACAGTGGAATTAGATAAAAAGCAATTAAATTTAGATGTAATTCCAATTATTTATTTTGCGATATCAGGTATCTAAACAAATTTGTTGTTATTATAACAATAAGTAGAGTTTAGTGATATGACACCTTTTTTGATTAATTTGTAAATAAAAAAAGAGATACAAATAAGATTATATTAAACTAATTATATTACTATCTAGTATTGTCTTCTAGTTAATCTAAGATTGCTACAAGCAGTAATTCACACCCTAGTAATTGTAGACTCCTAAAACATTTAAGTTTTAAGCATATGCTATGCATTTTGAAGTAGTTTAAGAAATTTTAAATAAACAAATAATTGATCCATCATTGAAACAGCTTTAGACATCATCTATAACCTACAATTAAACACATTTTCCTAAACTGTTTTTTCCTACGTTCGAGCTCTTACCCATTAATACGCATTTTTATCCATCATAGCAGTAGCTTAAGTTAGTTAAAATAAAAGTGATTATTTTTAAATGTCTTTCTATAAATTTTAAATTACTTTTAAGGGCACTCACACATAAAACTGTTTTTCATTTATTATCCCTAGTAAACCATGCTATCGCTTTTATAACAGTATCCTGTTTTTAGGTATTATATCTCTATTTAGAATAAAATTAGTTTATACTTAGAATTATTATATTTTTTTTTACTTGTAGTATTTATTAGAGTTAGTTAGATGTCAGTTTTTTGAATACAAATTAAGTTTGAATTAGCATCCAAGTAGTTCCCTATATAAATGTCGTTAGGATCAGAATTAAGCAAAATACACATTGTTTTAGAAGAGTTCATGCATATCAAATTTGAATTTTTAACACAAGAAAGTATATTGGACTTCTCCCTATCACTAACACAACTTCCTTGAGTATTATTTCCTGTGTAATTAGGCAAAATATTGACACAAGTGCTTAATTTTGCGTAATAGCATTGATTACTACTACATGTAATTGCTTTTACATGGTTTGGCAATTAAATTATAATAATATAAATTTAAATGAATAAATGTATTAATCTAAGCATTTTTATACCTTATTTTGTTTATAAAAACTATTGTTTATTAATTTTTTATTTTTCTTTTTAGCTTTTTAAGAACTCGTTAAAAAAAAAAATCAAAAAAGCTACTTATTGGTTTTATTCGAAACAACTTTATCTATTAGTTTAATCAAGTGAATCAAGTAGAATCTTTGTAAACAAATACAGAAAATGTAATACTATTTTCTCTATTTTTTTCAATTTAAAAACTTATTAAGCATGACATTAAAAAATGTTTTATTTTATTAAAATATTGCTAGTTATTAAAAATAATAAAAAATGTTTGATTAAATATTTATTTCTTATGATTTAACACTGCTAAATCCTTCTAAAAAGAATAAAGGCTCCTAATAAAAAGAATCAAAATATTATTAAAAATGATGATTAGCATTTTGAATGTATTATTTCAGTGTTTTTATAATAAAAAACATTTTAAGTTAAAAAAATATTTATTTAAAAATCTATAGAATGATAAACCAACCAATTTTTCATATTAAATTTGTTTTGTCTCTTTCCTTTTTCTCTAAAAATACATGGAGATTATTTACTAATATTTATGAGTTTAGAGAAACATTTTAAGCATTATAATATAAAATCCAAACTAAAAAAGTATAGTAAAACTTTTAATAGCAAATAGTAATTTATTTTACACTAAAAACAAACACACACTCCTCCCTCAATTTAATATTTGATCACTACAATTAATGTAAATTAAAACTGTTGTTTCCTAGTGAGGGTGAATTATTAAATAAAATTGAATAAAATTTGTAAGTGAGAATTAATTGATTTAGTTTACACTTTTTAAAATGCTTGTCTATAAGATTTAAATGACAAAAAAATAAAATAAATTTATTTTAAAAAGTTAAAATTAGATGTGTCAATTTTTTTTATCAAATTTACTTTTAACATTTTATTTTATTTTAATATTAAAATATTAAATACAATAAAAGCAAAACATAATATCCTCAAGTGCAACAAAATTTTAAATTAAATATGATTTTTTTTGGTTAAATGATGAATTTATTGATTTCTTAATTAAAACAAATTTAGATTTAGTAAGGACAATTTAAAATAGTGCTTGGGTTAAAATCTTTATACATTCGTTCAAATAATACAAATAGAAGATTTTATTTAAGGATATAAAACTTAGAAGCAATAATTAGATTAGCGCTATTAGTATTACAGATATTTTTCAATTTTCTTAAGTTATGTAGCAAAAAGGGAAGATTAATCTTTCTATTATGAATTTTTTAAATGTAATTGTTAATCAATCAACTTATTATGTTTAATATATATATATCGTATTTAAATAATTTCTTTTTTGTTTGTTTTTTAATTAGTATTAGTATTGGTTATTTCATATTTATATTGTCCTCAACTTACAGAATCATTTTAAATTTTATATTTTAAATAAATAAGGTTTTTGTAAGTTAAAGACACTAATTTATTACAAAAATAATAATGAGTAAATTAGAATCTAAAAATCCAGATTTATTTGATTACACATTTTAACTCATCAATTATGTGGATATAAAAATCTTGTCTTTTTTTAATTAAGCAAAATAATAATTAATAGGTAAAAATATCACACTGTATGTAATATTAATTAAATAATTTCAGAATTTAATTAAGATATATGGGGTAAGATAAAATAAGTTGAGTACAAATTCAGGTCTTTATTAATAAATGATTATTTAATTTATACTTTATTTTTAAGGATAATTTTAAACATTTTAATTTGGTTGATCATATTTATATTATATACAAATAATTTTCATACACTCAAAATAATTGACAATCTATCACTATATTTTAGATTCACAACATTTTTTATTACAAGTAAAAACTTACAAAAATTAAATACTGAGATAAAAAATAGATTTAAGGCAATATTTATTTATTTAAAAATAGTTTAATTAATCCTTGAGCAAATATAAATTCTCTTATAAAATTATTTAAGTTGAAGAATTATAAACTGGTTTAAAATTTTAATCAAACAATAAAAGAAAATATTTTTTTAACAGGAGAAAATAACAATTTCTATTTTGAATCTTTTAAATTTAAAATAATAAAAATTATTTTTTTGCAAAATAGAATAAACCTTTGCTTTCTTGTTTACTCGAAGCTTGAATAAATCATCACAAAATTTTTAATAAGATTTTTGAAATGGAATAATTTTTGGAATTTTTCAAGATATAAATTCTAATTATTTTTTACTTGTTAATTGATTAGTATTTAGTAAATTAATTTTAATATTTTTAAAATATAATATAAAAAATAAAATAATTATTTTATCAAAGTATTATTTATATTTTTAAAGTTCTATTTTATAAAATAAAATTATATATATATATATATAAGTTTAGCCTAGGCTAAATGGTTAGTACACGAACCTACTCTTGATACAGATAAAGAAGCATAAACAAAATAAATATAAAATATTTACATCTACATCATATTTTATCTAAACAAAATCTATATTTTAAAATTCTATTTTCTAAAATAAATGATTTATTTAGAAATAAAATTCTTTTTAATTTAATAATCAAATCAGAAAAATAAACCTTAAATTAGCTAATTAAATAAAATAATTATAAAATTTAAAAATATATATTTAAGAAAATATTATTAATTCTTAAATGATATTGCAAACAAAATAAATGATTAAATAATTTAAAATTTAGAAAATTCTTTTAAAATTGCAATAGAAGTACTTAAAATAAAAGAGAAATGAATGATAATATGAAATATTCTAATAGTATTGAGAATGTAATTAAAAATATAAGATTTTAATCTGTAAAATATATTTTTTATTTATTAAAAGTTTGTAAACTCATCTTAAATCTCCTTTACAGATCTAGAAATAGATATCAAGTAAATTTTTTTAAATTTTAAAATTTTATTAAATTATTTAATTACTGAAAAAAAGTTAAAGATTGTAATTTATTTAATTATTAATTATTACAGACAATTTTTCCTAATTTTACTAAATAAAATAATCTTATTTTATAATAATTATTTTGGTTTTTAAAATAATATTTAATTGATTTCAATAAAAATAAAACAAGTTCAAAAGTAGATTTTATATATAATTAATCAAAATTGATTTCTAAATTTGAAAACCTTGAGTAACTCTAGACTTTAATTCTTAATATAAGGTAACTAAATATCTTATTCTTATCAAATTTTTAAATTTATTTGAAAATCTTTTTAATTTTTTTATAATTTAACAAATAATAAAAATTTTTTAATATCATTAAGATGTGAAAGAATTGGGTTAAATGGAGCAATAATTTTAGGAATTGCTTTATCTAACTGTAAAAATATTCAAAATTTGACTCTAAATATTTAAAAAAATTAGAATTTTACAACTTAAGGATTATCATATTTATTTTAAGATATTCATAGTTTAATTCACCTTTAATCCTTAAAACTAAACCTCAGGTAAAATTTCAATTTTTATATCAATAGTTTTTTCAATGAAATATAAATTAATTTTTACTTTTAAGAATTAAGTAAAATTTAATAAAAATATTTAACATTTTTTGATGAGCTCTTTTTTTTAATAATTTTTCATTAGCATTCTAAATTTCATTAAAAATTATATAAGTCTAAATTCGATATAAGACGAGGATTGTGAAAATTTAAGTCATGTTTTAGTAAATTGCTTTAATCTTTAACTATTGGATTTAGATTTTTAGTAATTTATTTTTTTAAATTTCATTTCATCAATTTCAATAATACTATTAAGTGAATAAAAATTAAAAATAACTCAAATAAATTATATTTCACAGTTAAATTTTCATATTAAAAGTTGTAACGAAATTACTGATGTTGGGATTTCCTCTCTAGCTTCTGTATTAATGAATTTCCCTTAACTGAAAATCTTGAAACTGATGTTTGAGTAAAATTACTTTGAGATGTTTTATTTTTTAAAATAAATATTTAAATTTAAACAAATATCAAGTTTCTAAGTAAAAAATTTGTTTTTTAATTTGTAGATTAATAATATTTTTTAATTATTGTTTTCGCTTAAAATAAATAAATTTACTTTTAGATTAAATTGTATAGGAATGAAAGGTGCTTTTAATTTATGCTCTGCGTTACAAATAAGCTAGAATATCACAAATCTATCACTGAATATTTAGTAATTTTTTTATCTTATTTCTTGCAAAAAAAATATCTTGTTTATTTATTTAAAAGTCATTTTTTTAATATCAAAATACTTTAAATTAAGATTAGCTTCAAAAAATTTCTACTTAATTATATTTATTTTTTATTATCAAAAAGTGAAAATTTCCTAAATTTAGAGAATGAAATGAGGTTGATGAAGAAAATTCATAAAATAAAGAGATTAGTGAAAAAATCAATTTATTTCTGATTAAATAAACAATTTACTAAACTTATTGGATTTATTTTTTTTAAATAATAAAACAAGTTTATATGGCTAATTATTATATATTTAGTTTAGATTTGAAATGTATTATTTTTAAAAAATATTAAATATTTATAGTAATTTTATTAA